>JAZDUH010000049.1:11685000-11982500 GCA_036419115.1 Scarus forsteni
CGCTTTATATCTCAGGTGTAAATACGCATTTTCCTCTTTTAGCTTCTCGGGGAACTTCTTTTGGATCGACACAACTTCACTGTGATGACAAAATATATTAGTCGGGCAGAGAACCTGAAGCTGATGATGAACATGCTTCGAGACAACAGCCGAAACATCCAGTTTGAAGCGTTCCATGTCTTCAAGGTGTGCACTACAGATGTCTGATAAGAGCGTTATTTGTGTTTATCATGATAATTGTGTTGTAAAGTAAAGTGTACGGTATGTGAATGTAAATTAATTTCAGCTGATGCCTTTTTGAAATATGTATTAAAAGAGTTTGCATCTCTCATCGAAGTCTTGCAAGAAAACGTTCAAATATGTGCTCTTTCTCTTAATAGGTATTTGTTGCAAACCCAAACAAGACTCAGCCCGTGCTGGACATACTGCTGAAGAACCAGACCAAACTGGTGGAATTCCTGAGCCACTTTCAGACCGACAGAGCAGAGGATGAGCAGTTTTGTGATGAGAAGAACTATCTGATTAAGCAGATTCGTGATCTGAAGAAGCCAGCTGCACCAGAGGAAGCATAAAAGGGAATGAGCCACCACTCCATCAGGTTGTAGATGTACGGGATGGCTGGAGCTGGAGAGGGCTAGGAAAGAACATACATGACATGCTTTATAAAGAGTCAATATTGTCTATAGAATATGTTGGAAAAATACAATAACTTTACTATTTTGGTAGTGTGGGGTTATATCCATGCACCACAACCTTATTGGGCTGAAAACTGTTATTAAAACCTTTGTGCTTCTTCTTAGATAAAGTTAATGCATTTAGTCCATTCTTGTTATGTTGGACCTTAAACTGTTACCCTTCTGTATACCTTGTTGCTGGCCCAGACTTCCAGCCATGATGAGCTCTGAGGTGCTCTTTAAATCTTTCTCAGAAACCTGTCCATATTTTGAAGACTGAAATCTGAGAGGAAGAGTAAATATATTATTTTTTTATGCAGCCTCATGGTGGTCGGTTAAATGCACAAAGCCACGCTCCTCTTCAGAACATCTTTCTGCCTTACTAAATGCATAGATTTGCCTTATCTGTTAGCAGTTGTGATAATAACAGGTTTCAAACTTTCTGCCACCATAGTTTTTGCACAGTAGCATGTGGATTGTTTGGTCTAGGCTATCTAGCATTTTGTGTTAAAATGTTACAATGAGGTCTTGGTGTGCTGTGTGAGAGGTTACAGCATACAGGAATGATCCTGCAATGTGGATCTTTTGGATACATTAGCTCGTACGGGAAGAGAAAATCAAAACCATAGGGAAATCAATTAATTGTGCTGTGATTTTTGAGGCTGTGCCTAGCAAGGCTTACATCACTTAAAATAGAAACGAGGCATCAGATAATGCTGCAGGGTTCCAACCATCCATTACCCACTTACATGGACAGCCAGGATATACCATTGATCTCAGATCATGTCATCCTCACTAACTGAGCATGATGGCAATAGTTCATTTGACAAACAATGACTTCATTAACTTATAGTTTGAGGTTTTTATGACTTGATTCATGCCTACAAAAGCATTTCATATTTATGATTGAAGAACTGTAAAACAGGCAAAGGAAATTGTAGTTTACACAAATATTATTCAAACATTTCTCACACAAATGATGCTAATGCCCATACATCATAAGTATGCCACACTGTGAAATGAAACAAGAGCACCCATGCATACTTTAATAAGGGTCAGATTTGAAATTAAATTATATTTTTTGCATCTAATCATCTCTTGTTACCTTTAATTTAAGCAGTGAGTTTGCTGTAATTATTTGAAATTTTCTTTTGGTCCAAATTAACTGGACCATCTAAATAACAAAACAATAACAAGCCATACAATACATTCTAACTTCAAATCATACATAAGTCAAAGATAGTGAGCTGAACCACAAACAGGACTTTGCATACCATGTTTGGATTAACTTATTTTCTGATTTAACAAAAGTTTATTGTTTAAATACTCTTAGCATACTTGTGATGCAACAGAAAATACTCCTTATTAAATAACTGCACACACTGTGAAAACTCCATCGACTTTATTTTTGATAATAAGCACTGAATTAGATTTTCTCAGATGCATCTCTGGTAAGTTACATTTCTGAAAAAAGGAGTCTTTTGAAATAAATGCCTTCTCTCTGCTTTTATTAATAGAATGGCTAAGTAGCAATTAGAAAATGTCAAAGAATATTGTCTTTACGCACAGTCTTAGCAGTATACCTCATGGGAGTTGAGTTTGCAAATGCTGTGTTGTCTTTTCTTTACTTCCAAGGCGAGATAGTTGATGATTTCATACACACAACAGTGGTTTTATGCGTGCCTGGACTTGATAGATAATTTCTGGCTCTAACAGGGACTCCAACCTTGTTTTCACAAAGGAAACTAGTTTTTTTTTTGTAACTTAACTGTGTACTTTGGAGATGCTGCACGTAGGTTAATGCATAGTGAACTAGTGTGTGGTACCTCATCATGAAAGTTGCCTTCTTTACTGACATTTCTTAAATTTAAACTATTAAATACATTTTCAGACCTCTTTATTTGCTCTTAAACCAAAGTCAATGTTCAAAGGGTAAAATGCACATTCCCTGACTAAATGCATCACCAGTTAATTTTTTAGGTCCACATTCGATGTAGTGTATTATCCACTGCATTCTGCTCCAGTACAAGCCTCAGAGTGTAAGGGTATTTTTTTTACATGTATTTGAAAAAACAAAACAGTGATCTGCTGCTGGCAGTCACAGTGTAAGATTTTTTTTAAATTTTATTGAACCTTTATTTAAACAGGTTGGTCCTATTGAGATTAAAAACCTTTTTTAAGGGAGACTTGGCAAAGATAGACAGCAGCACAAAACATACAAAGTTACAGACAGAATACAAAGGATTTGGGCTTTATGGATTGAGTGTTCTGGGAATCCCTTTCTAAAATTGGCACAATAAGCTGAAATGGGCTGGAGTTCTGCATACAGTGCACTGTCCTGCCATCAGTTTAAAAAGAGACTTTGCTTCCAATTGAAAGTCTTGATGGTTTTTTAGTATTTCAGACTTGTGCATTATCGTGTGAAACATGATTGTCAATGCAACGGACCCAGCCCACATATACAGTAAATATTGCAAACTCCCTGACCATAAACAAACTTTCAGTTTGCTGGCAAACAGAAGTTACCTAACAGGCAAACTTTTGTGACGTTATCTAAGATTGCTGGACAATTATGTAACTAGTGGTGTTTGTTTCTACAAAAAACATCATTTTAAAAATGTCTGATTGGCTATCATCAATGTCTAAAAATGCTCCCCAACTTTGGGTTGGAGGCCTTTACCTACACTGAGAGGGTTATGCTGTATGCGGTAACCCCAGCAGAGGGTGCTGGCAACATTAGTCTCTTTACATAGGATGTGCAAATGAATCATTTCATATTTCCATAATCCTACCTCTAATTATGAATTTGTAAATCACTGGTAGTGTGCTGTAGAGCTCAATAAGAATACCTAAATCAATATTATGTTTATTTAGAATTTTCTTTAAAATCTTGGTTGTGCTTTGTTATTCATATTATTTTTTACTTTGTTGCCTTCTTTATTTCCCCTCACTTTTCACCTCTGGATATTTCATATTTACCCCAGGAGGAAATTATGTGTACATAACTTTCTAAGGATAAAATTGTTAATGCTTTCAAGAAAATAAATAATAATAAAAGACAAAAAATAATAGGTCAGTGTTTGTGTGATTTCACCAGAGACATCCATTTTTGGCGTATTTTTCATTTTTTATTTGCTCTTATCTGTTTAAGTGATGCAAAATCTTAATCATCAATACACACCTGCGAGCTGCTGAATATTTTTATTCTTTTTTTTTCCCAACTAGGCAGTTCCTTTAGTTTTAAGCTCTCTTTTATGAGGGAGGCACACAAAAACGGCACACCAGCTGCAAGTGAAAAAAGAATATCAGAAATACAGTAGAAGAAATCATTCAATCCAACCCCTACAAAAAAATAAACAAAGTGGATAGGACATCCAGAAGAGCCATTCCTCTGTGTTGATATAACTTAACATGTGCTCGCAATGTGAAGGTTGGTTTTATGGTAAAATGTGAAAATAAGGACTTGTGTCATTTAGATATTATTTTTTGTATCCCACAACAGCTCTCTGGAGTCTTACTGACAAGATAAGTTGAACAACTGTTGACAATTCTCGAGGAAAAACTCATTTAGAATCCATTAAGATGCTGAACCGACAAATACATTTTAACTGAATATTCAAGTGAGAAAAATATATCCAAGCAATTTTAGCTCATCGTTATATGTCAGATATTTTAAGATTGTATTAGCATTTGGGAACAGAATTTACACTCTAGCGTTTTATAGGCTGAAATTGTAATTTAAAATAATTCATCAAATTAATTTGATTATATGAAAATGCAAGAAGTTTCTGAATTTCAATAGCACTTTGATTAAACAGATGTTGAAAGCAAAGCAATTAATCATGTAACTGTAGGTAGCTTCTCTGTAATTTTTTTTTTTTACAGCTACAGAAAAATACTGTACAGACAATGCTTTTTTTCTACTTGATATGTAGGTATTCAATCAAATTTAGGAAGACTCCTAGTATTTCCTCATGTTCTTCGTTTGACATTTAATAGAGAACATTCATAAACATTTATGATGTTTTTGTGAAACAGTGGTGAATTTCTATCAATATTCTAGCATACAGAGTCTACAAAATCAATTTTGACCATGTGTCCAATATCAAATGTTATGTATCAGGACAAATTGCTGCTCTGTGGTTGTATTACTTTGGGCAAATTGTAATATTTGCTGTGCTGTTTATAAAAGCTATGTTTCAGTAAAAAGTAATTGATTCATAATGTGCTCAAAGTTTTGAGTATTTGGAGTTCACGTCTCTGTCTTGTGCAAAAAGAAAAAAACTGAGTGATGATTCAACCACTTATTGTTTAAATACTTAAATACATATAAATGATCATGTAACAGCAGATTTGCAATTAACTCCTAAATATGTTAAAATTTCTGAAGATATCAAAAATGTGGGCAAAGCTTTTGGACTTCCACTCTCTAGAAGGAAATGAGCCAGCATCTTTTCAGTTTCAAGTTTTAAATCAATACACAGTGTAGTGATATTAAACTTGGTATCTGCACTTCAGTTAAATTGCTGTCATGGTAATAACACCAGTTTATCTGCATTATTTTTCCTAAGTTTCATTTTTCAAGCAGTTAATACGATACTTCTGACATGAAAGATCTCAGGTAAAAGTACCTAATAAAAAATATCAAAAGTACGAGTACACAGAAACCTACTCGATCATAGTGACTTGAGTAAATGTAATCTGCAGGGGAAAGTACTAAATTCTCTAAAGTTACTGTGAGTATACCTTGTTTGTGTATTTGTACTTATTTTTATTTTTATTTTTTTTAGCATTTTTAAGTACTTTTAATTAAGTACTTTTTGGTGCACTTCGTTACATTTTTCGTAGCATCTGGGCACTGAGTAAAAATGGAGAAATTAAATCCTCGTTCAATCGAAGTTTTTCATCAATTTGTAGATTTGTTCAACAGAAAATTCAAGCCTGAACACCTAAACCAGGTTTAAAATCACAATTTATGTGAGGCTCAAAATTCAACTAATATGACGTTGGTTAAACATACAAACCCAAATGGATCAGAAACAGGATGTCCTTAGACTGTTCACATATACTGATCTCTTAAATTACAAAAAATTAAGAAATAGTGGTCCAAGAGTTAAGAAAAGCAAAAGCATCTTATTATACTCAACAACGCAAGGGATAACAATAATTCCTTTTGGAAATATCTAAATAAATTGACTCATAAAACAACTAAAAGCATAGGAATTCAGGAACTTCATATAGATGCCAAAATTATGAACAACAATGTCATTATGGCAAATAACTTCAACTCTTATTTTGTACAATCAGAAGACCTAACTAAAGTCTTTGTGGCCATTGAACCTCCAACCTGCACATGTCTTTTAGCCAGGTCTTGATGAGTCAAAGGCTGTGCAAAATATCGCAAAATTGTCTAATTCAAAATCAAACAATATCTGTAACATTAATAGTTGCTTCCTTGAAAGACACAGCAGTGTCCTGATCAAACCATTGACACATCTTGTCAATATGTCTATAAAAACCTGTAAATTTGTCTCCGGCTGGAAAAAAAAGCAGTCGTTATACCAATATTTAAAACAGCAAGTCAGGACTCAATGTGTAATTATCGACCCATATCAATTTTGCCTGTACTATCAAAAGTGATTGAGAAAGCAGTCACTATGCAATTGGTTGACCATTTAGAAACCTGTCAACTCCTCCACCCACAGCAGTTTAGCTTCAGATCTGGTTATTCCACTGAAATAGCTAACTGCTGTTTTGTTGAAAATGTGAAAAAAAATCTTTGGATGGAGGTCAGTTGGTTGGAGCTGTGTTTTTAGATCTTAAAAAGGCCTTTGAAGCAGTCAGTCACTTTTGGGTAGAAGACACGCCTGCTTCTATCCAAAATGTCATCTTTTAACATTTCCCACGAAGCAGTGGGCTGGTTTGCATCTTACCTTCAGGATAGGGAACAGTGTGTTAATGTGGCTCAGGCGAAGTCTGGATTTCTTAACATTAAAATGGGAATTCCACAGGGGACCATATTGGGACCCCTGCTATTCAGCCTCTTCATAAATGATCTACCCCAAATTTCCTCCAATGCCAATTGCCAACTATATGCAGACGATGCAGTTTTTTATGCACCTGCCAAGTCCCCAGAGCAGGCAGCAGACATTTTGTCCACCTGTATGGCTGAGGTGAGTAGGTGGCTGTCTCAAAATCAATTGGTGAGAAATCTAACTAAAACAGTATCTATGTGTTTTTCTGGCAAAACCCCCCCCCAAAAAACGAACGATTTCAAATATATTTTCAAAACAAAAATATACAGTCTGTAATGGAATTTAAATATCTTGCATTAATCCTCGACCCCCAATTGAAATTTGATAAACGTTTTAGGAAAATCTCAAAAACAATAAGAAGTAATCTAAATTGTTTTACACTTACATCTCAGATCAGTCTGCCCTCCTTTACATGCATGCTATGGTATTTTCACACATCATACTGCATGACAGCATGGGGCCAGGCTACCCCCTCAGTTACAAACTGCATCAGATCATTATACTTTGTACAACCAGGCAATAAAGATTATGGACAAGAAGCCAATCCGTTATCACCACTGTAAGATTCTTGAGAAGAAAAAACTGCTGAGCTTTGAAGGGTTCAGTATCTTGTGCTTTATCAAATTAATATTCAAATGTATAAACGATCTAGCACCAGAGCCACTTTGTTCATTTGTCCAGAAACAGAACAGCTGCAGAGCCACATGGGGTTCCCTTCATAAGAACTGTATACTTCCTCGCTGCAGAACTTCATTTGGTCAGTTCTCCTTTTCTTATAATGGTGCAAAGATGTGGAACATGCTACCATCTTAACTCAAGACCATCACTGAGTTCAATATCTTCACCGCCAGGCCATTTTTAAAGAATACTGTGTGCGTGTGAAGAGGGATTTATCTATTCATTTGAGTATTCTTTTTTATTAGTATTAGTTTTTAATAGTAGTTTTAGTTTAGTTTAGTTTTGCTTTTTTTTTAAATAGATTTTATTAATGTTTCACTGTTTTCTATTTCTTGTGTTTTTATGTGATGTAATTAATTGTTTTATGTTATGTAGAAAGGCCCAACCAGGGACAGGAGTTGAGAATTAGCCTTGGCTATAAACTCCACTTGCATGGCATCAGCTGCAAATAGTTTTTGGCTATGTACAATTGCAATGTCCCTGCCAAATAAATGAATAACAATAATGATAATAATAATATGAGAATAAACAAATTATCATGAAGAAATAGCTCAAGACCTGCATTACCAATTCAGTGTCAGTAATGTAAAATCATCTGAACAAATTGACATCATTTGTTCATATATTGGGCATTCTTTATCTATTTTGTTAATTACAGTGCACTTATATGAAACTAACAGATTACCTGACATACTGTTTGACAGCTAGCTTTTTATATCTAACTCAGTGCTCAGCAAGTGAATCCTCTGTGGTTGTGTAGCATATGGGTTGAATGTTATTATATATTATAAACTGAAATAAATAGCCTAACTGATGCATTACTCTTCATCCTTTGCAGATTTTGCACAACATGGCAAAAGGAACTCTCAAAACATTTAGCACTTTCAGAGTATTTTGTATGAAGTACTTTTTGTTTTTCTTGAGAATCACCTTAAAGTGCTTCTTTTAGGCTACTTAGGTCAAGTGTTATCAGAACAACTGTTCTTTCACTTGTGTGCAATAATTCAATTGTGTGCTTTCACCACCCCTGGTAATTATACTTTCTTGCATAACAATAACTGTGCTTCACACTTCAGTGAGATATCTTTACAGAAGAATGTTCTCAAACCTGAGCATTTTCGTGTTTAACAGCAATAACAGCTTTTGTCTCGTCTGACGCATCCAGTGGTGTGTATGAATCCAGCAGGAAGAATCCCTCCTCCCAGTTAACCGTAGAAGAGTCGCATAATCAGCCCAGTTCAACCAGGGATGTATTATTTTAACATCCATGAGTTCAACACACAAGGTACATTTCTGTATCCAGCAGGCCTCCTGGGCTGCAGAGGACTGCCCACCTCTGGAGAACAACATTTACAAATGACTTGTTTTTATTAACGGAACGACATGTAGAGTCAACAGGTCAACTACTGACTAATGATTATTAGTTTAACGCAGAGTCACACTGCGATTATTCAGTAACTACCCATGAAACAATGTGATCTAAAAATAGACTCACGGCGCAGCCTGTCTCTCTGAAGCTTTAAGACTGAAACTGGAACCAGAATCCTTTAAACAGACAAACTTCTGGGCCTTTTAAAGTACCCAGTCGCTGCCTATAGACGCAGAGAAAAAAAGCAGCATGGGAAAGTGGGTTAAAGTTCATTTGGGGAAGAAGGCGCGTAAAGCGACGCTGCAGCCCTTTCCCACAGAAGAGGAAGGGGCCATCGTCCTGGTCCCTGCACTGTGAGGGCTCTAGCACCTCGGTAAAACAGGGTGAGGGATGAACTGCAGTATCCGAGATAGCTGGCTGCCCATAGCTGGTTGGACTCGGGGGCAGTGCGGACAGAGCTTAAAGAATTGTATGGGGGCAGGGTTTACAGGGGTCAAAGGCCACCAGCCTCCTGGGTGTCTTGGGCTTAAAGCACTGAATAGACGCGCGCAGACGGGTTATAAACTGCAGCACCACGAAGCAGTCCCCTTATAACAGACATTTTGGATCCTCTTGGGGTGTATCATCGAGGACAAGTCTGCAACTTCTGCACTGAGGAGCAATCTGCGTTTTGAAGGAGATTGAAGGTCGACATCCACAAAGACAGCCTGCGCTCCTTTCCCCACCCCCACACAACTATAAAGATGCTCTCACTATTCATGCATGACGGAACTTTTTGTCAGAGCGAAAGGTTGGCAGAGAGGATGGCAGAGGACACATAGTGAGGGTAGTGGTGTCCAGGTTTTCTGCGTGAAGTCGGGCTATTGGATCAACCTCATCTCTCTCATCTCCCTCCACCAACAAGTGACGCACGTGGTCGGTGAGGCGCGTAAGCTCAGTTTATTCTTTATCTGAAGTTTCAGCATCATCAGATCTTCATGAGTGGCCTTACTTTGTCTTGTAGACCTTAATTGAACACGCCTGGTGTACTCAGCAGAGCTGTTTCTCAGTACACACACAGTTACTTCAAAACAGTATCGAGGTCACAAATCAGAGAGATCGTTACTCATGTAATTTGTGGCTTTGCTGTTTTACGATGATGTTTACTTAGAGCAACAAACGTTAAAGTTAATCACAGCGTTGGGACAGAAGACGAAAAGAGCTGAGCTGTCCTTCAACGACTGGTTGTAGTTTTATTTTGTTCCAGAAAATGATAAAGAAACTTGTATGTTATAACTTGTGGGTTTTATTTCAATGGGGAAAACTAATTTGATATAGCCTATCTTTAGAATACATAAATGTGCTGCCTTTGGGATTGATAAGTTAAAACTTTTTAGAGTTTGTAGCATTTATGAAACGAGTAATCAACTAGGCTACAGTCTCAAGTACCGAACCTCTCAAATGCAGTTATTTTATTAACCAATTTATCATATAATTTTCCGTCTTTTCTTCTCTCATTTACTCTCAAAGTTCATTTCTTTCTTTGACGTTTCAGTTGCGATTGTTGCTCTCTTTCATAATCCACAGTGCATAGAGTAACAATGACCAATATGTGTACCGTTTTGTTTTTTTTATCCGTCTTAGAAATAAACAAACAGACTATCTTGAGGTTTAGAGCTAATTGGCCTGTTTAATTAATGAACAGGAGTCGTCATCACATCACAAAACGCATTTGGCGCACTGTGCTGTGTAAAGGTATCCTTTTGGTTCAAAGTAATGATTGACTTAGTGTTAGGAGAAACATAAATAATTTAGCCTCTGATTTTTGTGCTCTTATAAAGTTCGTATTGGTTTTTTAGCCCCCGATTTATACAGGCAGTCATGAAATAAGACGAAGTTAAACTGAGACCACGTTTACCAGTGAAAACTATCATCTTTTTCAAAATGCTCAAACCCAAACTGTTAATAAATGTGAACAATCGTCTCCAACCAATTCAGCCTACAAACACTGATCCAGTGAGGCAACGAAGATTTGTGTATGCAAGGAGATCATTATTATTAACATTGTCATGATTAGTGGTTGTTTCATTTTTTTATTGGTCGTTATAATTTTTAATCAGTGAAATCAATTTGTATTACCTACTTTGTAAAAGCTTTTTCTGTCACAGACCTTTTCAGGTTTGCAGTGCTCACAGATGGGAGCAGCAATGTTATGCAGTAAGGAGTGCTTGTAATGCATAACTGTTTAATACAAGATTATTCAGAAACAAAGAAATCAAGGGATTTCATTGAAAAACTGTGATAATATTACATTTACTGATCAAACCAATGCTTACATAGCATATTTTGTTCAAGGTGGGCTGCATCAACGTGAAGTATATCCTACATGCAAAGACTGTAGCGAATGGTTCCACATCATGGTGTATGAGAGGGAGGGTATGACCTGTGAATTTAGCACACCCCATGAATTCTGCATTTCCTATGAGGTTAAGGATCCTTATGTGACCATTTTGCACAACTTAATCTTTATCGCTGTTAGTTGTTGGGTATACACTGCAACTACATTGTTTGTAATTATGAAAAAGAACCCATGACATTTTTATTTGCAATCGTATACATTCTGCCTCATTATGGACTTAAGTGGTGGACTATCTGTTTGACAAAGTTGAGTTCAATACGTTAACTGAAGGTAAAAATGACATCTTGTATTATAAACATGATAAGTACAACACTGACCATAATGTTAATTTATTGATTTTGTGTGGTTCATTTCACATTCACTAATGTAAAATGAGAAAAATGCATCCACATACTTCATGAAGTCATAAATTGATTGAAACTGTAAAGAGTTTCAAACTGACAGGTATATAGTAAAAAAGGTTTAGAACAGAAGTCATGTCGTAAAGCCAAGCCTTTTGGAATTCAGTAGTCGTAAACAGATCAGATACCATTTTGTAACCTAATTATTCACAGACTCATCACAGTTTATTTCTTTTCTTATCTTAAATTGTAATTAGAAAAATTCTGTATTTATATTTATTATTTTATATTTTTTTATTTATTATCTAGATACCTACTAAGCACTTGCACTCTTAATTGTACACCTACTGATCAATGACTGATTAAAAAAATATTTTTAACAACTTCCACATCCACATTCCACATTTTTCTTGGTGACTAAATAAAACCACAGTTTAGTTTCAAGTTTATTTAAGTTTATTCAGACAAACTTGTTAACTGAGCGAGAAACAGCAACATAACAACATGGTAGTCTGAAGCGGAGCAGGCTGAAGCTGAAGCTTATTTTACCTGCCCCCAACACATGTTACACAGTTTTTAAAACATATAGATGGCTACCAGTCCATACATCACAGCTTTAACAGAAACTGCCAATTCTTTTTTAAACCGATATGCATCACAATGCATCAATACAAGACACAAAACAAAATATACCGGATGCAAAGACTTTTCAACATTTTTTTTTTAAACAGTCATTGGTCATTCTCAACATAGGAATTTAAAATGTTTTGCTTGGTTTTCTTTTTGAATTGAAATAATGATAAACAGTCTTTTTGCTCTCGGTCCAACTTGTTCCAAATATTAACCCCAGCAACAGAAATACAGTGCTGTTTTATGTTTGTTCTTACAATCTGTTTTTTAAATATTTCACCTCCTTGGGAATTAAAAACCATAACTCTCTTTTGAAACAATCCCTGGATATGAACAGGTAACTTATTGTTCTTTATGTTATACATAAACTGGGCTGTTTTAAAGACAACCAAGTCCCTAAATTTTAAAGCTTTCAGTTTGATAAAAAGTTTGTTTGTGTGTTCCCTGTAGGTCACTTTATTTTTACAATTCCAATTGCTCTTTTTTGGATCACACAAATCGGATCAAGATTAGTTTTATACGTTATTCCCCCACACCTCTACGCCATAGGTCATATAAGGGAGAACTAGGGAACAATACAAAACATATAAGTTTTTTTCATTCAGGAACTCTTTGACTTTAGAAATTATCCCTAGTGATTTGCATAACTTTGCTTTAATATGGTTTATGTGAGGTTTCCAACTAAGTTTATTTTGTATAATTATTCCAAGAAATTTTATTTCTTTCACTTGTTCTATCTCAGTGTCATTTATTACTAATTTTTTGTCCACATCAGTCGTACGATGTCCAAAAATTTGAAATTTTGTTTTATGTAGATTTAAAGTTAATTTATTTGAATCAAACCATTTCTTTAACATACTTAGTTCTTTTCCAACTGTTTCTATCAATGTATCTAAATTTGGACCACTACAGAGTATGTTAGTGTCATCAGCAAATAGAATAAAATGTACTACTTTTGAAACTAAACATAAATCATTAATATACATAATAAATAACAAAGGGCCCAACACTGACCCCTGTGGGAGACCGCAGGTCACTGTCAGCATTTGTGAATCTGTGTCATTAATGTGGACATACTGAGATCGGTTTTTCAAGTAACTCCCTATCCAAGACAAGGCCACACCTCTAAGTCCATATCTGTACAGTTTTGCAAGTAATAATTCATGGTTAACAGAATCAAAAGCTTTAGTTAGATCTAAAAACACTCCAACAGTGTATTGTTTATTATCAATTGCATTAGATATTTTTTCAACTAAATCTACTATTGCTAAAGTAGTGGTCCTATTGGGTCGAAAGCCATATTGTTCTCCACAGAGTAAATTATGTTTCTCTATATAATTATATAGTATTTTATGGAATAGCTTCTCCAGTATCTTAGAAAACTGTGACAATATAGAAATAGGCGTATAATTTGTGAATTCCTGTTTATCACCAGCCTTGTGGAGAGGGTTCACTTTTGCAATCTTCATCTTTTCAGGAAGTACACCGGACTGTAAAGACAGATTAAAAACAAAAGTAATGGGTTTGACAACACACTCAATGGTTTCTATTAAGACATGTCCAGTCCATTCCAGTCGGCAGACTTTTTCCCCTTGCATTTTCTGACAATTGTAAGAATTTCATTTTCATCAGTTGCTTGAATAAATATACTTTTGTCAAGATTAGGTATTTTACTTAAGGCATCATCAACTTGGCTAGAATTTACAATTTCATTAGCCAAATTTGGTCCAATATTAATGAAATAATTAAACTTGTCCCTGAATGTTCACCTTGTCAGATGTGAAGAACATGGTTGTCCCTGCAGTCCCTCCAGAATTTGTTTTAGCCCTGCTGTAGATTAGCATTTTAAAGAGGAAAAAGTATCAAGTAACCTAAAAGTAAAGTAAATGATGTTTTTTGGGACAAATTAACAAGTAAAGTAATTCCAAGACCTGTATGCGATTTTTGGGTAACTTGCCAAACATTGTAAGTAGCCACACTGAGTCTGGTTTGTTGCTTGTTTGGCACAGCTTTAAAAGAGTTGCCCAAGCTGAATGTCAAGAGAAAAGCCCTCAAAGGGGGTGTTTGTAGTGCAGTCTGATAATGCACTTGGTCTTTAATTGGATGGTTGCAGTTTTGAGCCCAGCTCTGGCTGTGTCCCAAGTTGCTCCCTGCTGTGTCAGTGGTGTGTAAATGGGTATAAAAAGGTGTAAACGAGTAAGTTAATATTTAGGAACTTTAATACTGATGGAGAACTGACAGAGACACTCCAACTACTCATCAGTGAATGTGAGAGTGAATGGGTATGTATAGTGTAAAGCTGCTTTAAGGAGAGTCAAAGAGACAAGAAAAGTGCTATATATGTGCTTTTTAAATAATTGCACATAGGTTGCATCCCTTAATAAAGTGTCTGTTGTAATTTCGATAACTTTTTTTTTTTATGTTTTGCAGACTGTCCATACAGTAGGTGAACTGACTGGCTGGTTTGGAAGTAATCCACTGCATCCATCCCCCTGAAATTTCCCTTCCTCTCATGGTCCTCCAGCTAAGGTGCATCAAGTGTAGTCAGTGAACTCATTCAGAATCTACTGCCCTAGGTGCTCCTTCTGGCTGGAGGGCCTGTTTTTTTCGGGTATTAAAAGTGTTTTGCAAAGTCGGCTCCAAAAATGTTTCTCTGTTTAAAGCTGTGTCTCATGTAACATTCTGGACACCTGTCAGTTGAACAGGGTAGATGTCAATATTTGTGTGTATTGTTTAATTATAGTCCCTAAAAGAAGGATGGACCTGCAGATAAGTCCGTCACATCTTCAGTGACTTTTGTCTTTGGAGCAGCGCTAATTGATGTAGCAGTTCCAAAGTGCTCACAAGTGCAGGTAGTACTCAACAATCTACTGCAGTTTGTGCACTTCAGGTATTGCTGGTCACCTTTCCCCCATCTGTAAGCATGTTTAAACCTGAAGGTAAAACTCAAATGAGTTCACAGCGAGTTTTGTTGGTTTGCTCTCAGCTTCTGCCAGTTTTCTGCTGTGCAAATCCACGCAAAGCTCTCTGCGTCTCAGCGATACAGCCAAAAGAAGAAATCTGGGTTTGTATTCTGTTGTTCCCACAATTGAAATACACTTAAAAGACTAAAACTCATACTCATAACAGGCATATTAAGGCAATTCAACATCAACTTTCTCAACTGTCCAACTGCGCCACCTACTGGTTGGATCGTGTGCTTGGCCAGTGATCGGGAGGTTGCAGGTTCAAGCCCAGCTCCGGGCGACACATGGCGATGTGTCCTTGACACTTAACCCCAAGTTACTCCCACTGCTCTGTCAGTGGTGTGTAAATGAGCATGAAAGGGTGTGATGTGTTCGAGATACTGATAGAAACTCTGAACCATCAGTGAGTGAATGTGAGAGTGAGTGGGTGTGAATGGGTAAGTGTGACCTACGGAGTAAAGCAGCTTTGAGTAGTCAAAGACCAGAAAAGCGCTATATAAGCTCAAGTTCATTTACCATTTACTGTTTGTCTTGCAGTTCTCAGGTGGATGACTCACAATTTCAGTGCTTTTGACAAAATGAAAGAAACCACACAGTATCCATCTGCAATCAGCCAGATGTTTTATGAAGTTACACATTTAATAAATGTAATGATTTGTCTTTAATCAATATAAAACATTTGTTGTCATGGGTTTGGCATTGTGTTTTATTTTTGAATTGGAATTAGTCATAGCCTCGTTGAAGGCGACCTCTCTATGGTGTGATATTTATGTGGAACACTGGGTGGCACCATTTCAACTTAATTGGCTCCTTGAAACTCAGTGAAAAGAGGACGTGTTAAACTGGTTCTGAAGCTACACATGTCCAGCCAGGACCCATTAAACAAGCCAGTCATCTTTGCATTTGTTAACGGTGTGAGGAGGAGTTGAACTTTTTGCCCAAACTTTTTGTTTCCATCTAAACGTCTCTTGTACTCTCCATGTTGTTAGATACTATAAGCACATTTTCAAAAACCTCCGTATCATTTTACAATATGCGTATCTCCTGAACGCATTATGCACTTTTGTTATGCGGATGGTAACACAGCCGGGCCCGATGCCTTAATTGCATTCATAAAACACAACGCCATTCATCTAACGCGTCCACTGGTCGTGCACAGCATGAATTCTCCACACATTTCCCTGCTTCAGCAGCCGCGCGGGGACCAACGTATCAGACAGCATCACGTTACATGAGAGGAGAGGTCTTGGCGCGCAGGTTCGTGCAGTGGTGCGCGCTCTTAAGCACCAGGAGCTCGTTTATCTGTGCTGCGAGTTGAGAGTCAGTACAGCAAGTGAAGAGAGACTTGGAAGTTATCAGCGCCGAGAAGCTCGCCCAGAGGCTCAACATAGCAGCTTTCCAGACAGGAAGGGTCTGGAAAAGAAAGCCGAAGGATGCTGAACCGAGCCTATACCCCTAACTCACCTCGTCAGCGCAAACACGGAATTCTCCCCTAATTTCTATGTGGTTGAACTAAATCCAACACTGCGCCGTGGTCGGGTCCAGTGCTGCTCATCTACCATGCGAGGTCCATCAGTGCAGTGTGCGCTTCTTCTGTGCGCTTTCCTCCAGCTGTTCCTCCTACCCAGCGGACAGGTGCCAGACTGCCAGGAGGTGCGCACGGTGTTTCACTCTCTTTATCCTGGCACCAAGTGGGTGCCCGAAAACCCTGTGTCAGGTAAATGTCCTTAATTTGTACATATGGTTTTAATTACTATGTATGGTGATGAGAGGAAAGCCTCGGATTTTCTGATCTTCAGCACACATTTTCAGCGCCAGAGGACTTCGACACCTCGAGCCTTTGCTCTCTCAATGTAAGGCTGCTGACAGTGCCATCTTTCTCTCTCACTCTTTCTCCCTCAATCACACACACACACGTACACTCCAGCCAGAAATGCACCAACCTGCTCTGTAAAGTGTTGATTTAAAGTGGATGTCATTTTTTAAAATATCAATGTGTGATAATTGACAAGAGCTCATGGTTACAAAGATGATGGCATTTATCCATTTGTTCGGGATATTTCGACATTTGGAGCAGATGTGACAGGGAAGTCACTTTTTTATGTTGATGGTGTGATTGTTGTGCTGATGATTGATTTTATGCAAAGAAAAAATACTTGCATTTTCTTTAAGATAGTCAAATGGCTGTATTGTAAACTTTCCTCATATTTTCAACAAAATAAACAGTAAGTGGTGTGTACGGTGGCCCTGAAGTGCAAAACGCAACCGCAAAAACAAAACACACACAAAAAACAAAACACACACAAAAATGAAAACGCACACAAAAAAGAAAGCGAACACAAAAAAGAATGCTAACACAAAAAAGAAAGCTAACACAAGAAAAAAAACGCACACATAAAAGAAAGCAAACAAAAAAGAAAGCAAACACAAAAAAGAAAACACACACAAAAAAGAAAACACACACAAGAAAAGAAATCCCAAAATGGAAGTGTTACCTCACCTTTACCTTTTTAACATAACTTTTAACATAACTTCATAATGTCTATATCTCAAATACTAAAGCAGAGGCACATACAAACATTTTTTTTGCAGCACAAACGATAAAAAAGTATTTTTAAAAGGTTAGCTTTTGTAGAATTGCTGAGGAAGGGCTGAAAAGAGACGCAAATTAATGCTGCTAATTTAATGTCACAAGTAAAACACCCACAAGTAGCACAAAAATCCCTTGCTTGATGGCCGTGCACTCTGATACCATCATCTGCATCTTGCAGCCTCTTCCCACAATTACTGCAGTAGTTGGGTTTTCCTGGGAGCTCTTTGCCACCTCAGCCCCCCTGCACTCACAATGAAATCTGTTTTCTTAAAATGCCGACTACAGACCCACGTGTTTTTGGTCGGGTTGAAGTGATCTCTCCGGATCTTCTTCATCCACCCAGCTCTCACTGCAGCATCAACGGGGAATGAATGGAAACTTATTTCCTTGTTGTAACTTGATGAAACAGTACGTAAAGGCACACAACAATGAAGTGTATATATATATATATATATATATATATATATAAACACTCATTGTAAATATTTATCTCTGTGATTGCTGTCTGCTCTCCTGCTCACTGTCTATCTCCCTATGGAGCCATAACAGTGACAGTAAGAATTGGCACTGAAAAAGAAACCTGGTATTGAAGAAAAACTTGCATTGTCACTGAAATAAGTATTGGCATCGTAAAATGTTGAATTGAAAAATAAAACGCAGACACTAAAAAATATATTTTTTAGGATACTTTTTGCTGTATGATGCTTTTCAATGCCAATGTTCTGATTTTTTTATACTCTGTGTTTTTTTCTGAAGCTGTTGGCACACTATTTCTCTTGGCTCTGTGTACACTGTAATAAGCAGATGTGGAAACAGTACACAAATATAAATAAACAAGTCATAGTGAGATATACTGTGATATATATATATATATATATATATATATATATATATATATATATATATATATATATATATATACATATATATATATATATATATATATATATATATATATATATATATATATATATATATATATATATATATATATATATATATATATGTATATATATACATATATATCTATACATATATATGTATATATATATATATATCTATATATATATATATATATATATATATATATATATACACATACATATATATATCACAGTATATATATATATGTATATATATGTATATATATCTATATATATATATATATATTTATCACAGTATATGTCACTATGACTTGTTTGCGCCATATTTGTGTACTGTTTCCACATCTGCTTATTACAGTGTACACAGAGCCAAGAGAAATAGTGTGCCAACAGCTTCAGAAAAAAAAACACAGAGTATAAAAAAATCAGAACATTGGCATTGAAAAGCATCATAAAGCAAAAAGTATCCTAAAAAATATATTTTTTAGTGTCTGCGTTTTATTTTTCAATTCAACATTTTATGATGCCAATACTTATTTCAGTGACAATGCAAGTTTTTCTTCAATACCAGGTTTCTTTTTCAGTGCCAATTCTTACTGTCACTGTTATGGCTCCATAGGGAGATAGACAGTGAGCAGGAGAGCAGACAGCAATCACAGAGATAAATATTTACAATGAGTGTTTTTAGTGTTCTCGAGTTTACATTTCAGTTTTTTTCTAAAAGACATCTGGACTGAGTCAAGCCAACTAGCTTCAGTAGCCCTTGATACCATAGAATTAGGGCAACAACTAGGAAAGAACATATTTACTTGCCATTATTTTAACCTATTTGTGACTCTGATTGGAATTATAGTATAAATAGGGATTATCTTTATTTTATAATATTTAAATTTGTACATTTTAATGATTATAAGATTACTGAAATGTTGTTTTTTTTTAAATAACTTTAGCAAACAAGTATGCTTCTTTGTGTTCATCTTTGTTTATATGTAGGCTACAACACCTCTGCTGCACAATACTTTAATGCAAATGATATTTGGACACATACCTGGCCATTAAAAGATACAGCATGCCCTTTAGTTTAAAAATGGCTGTGAGCCATGTTCCAACTTTTTCAAATTTCAATGAATTCTTTAGCCCTTCATATGATGTATTATTTACATTTGAGCCAAGTTTAACATGAATGCAGCACCTGCTGCTGGTGAGTCTGACTGCTTACATCATATCTAGAGTGAGCAAAGATTTGATTTAAGTTCAAATAAAATTTAGTGTAGCAGATGATAAAGTTGCACTTTGTGAATTTCACCAAAAGACTCATTTCTAGCCCTATTTAGTGCATTTTTCGAGGTACCTGTCTTCTCTCCTTCCTGTAGAGACTCAGTGTGTGTCATCAGTGTGCCCGCTTTGCATGCATGCGTGCTGCACGCTCTGATCAGAGCTGTTTGTGGCATGATCAGAGGAACCTGTGCTGCAGACGAGAAACACTGCACTGAGTCATGGATTTTTGCGTTTTTTTTCTATGAATACAGGTATGGAGACATTTCTTATGTGTTGAAATATGAATTAAATTGTTAAGATGAGTTAAATGTTGAGGCAGCTGCACTTTATTCTGTTCTCTTTTTATTGAGATGTTTTAATGAGCTTCATTGCATAAAATGCATGTGTTTAAATGTTAGTTAAATGTTTGAGGAAAATTACAAAAAGGGTTTTGGATTTAAATTCTAAATAACTTGGTGGCACATGTATATTTACTGTAATGTTTTTGTCATAGAGAGCTGTCTTAGGCATGATCAGAGGGACCTGTGTGCTGCAGATGAGAAACACTGCACTGAGTCATGGATTTTTGCATTTTTTGTCTATGAATACATCTGTTTGAAGCATGGTCAGAAAAGGCCAGAGTCCTTTCCATGCTCACATAACCTCTCTGTTCAGAACAACTGGATTTGAGGGTGGTCACCTTAATATGCTAATGAGCCAGAGCAGAGCAGCATACATATGGGGATTCACGATAGACCTGCAGCATAACTCAAGCGAAGTGGAGCACCAGCCACGCACTGCATACAGTCCTGAATACACATGAATCTTTAATTCATGCCTGTTACCAGATTACAGCAAAGTTTGTCTCCCCTTAACATCACAGGCTAACACACAACATGCTAACCACGACCCTAGTCACTGCAGTGGGACACAGCTGCAACTTAGCCTACCTTCTGGGCTAACACTAGCACAAACAGAGGGGTAATGAGGTAATAAATCTCTGGGTCCAACACCCCTGCTGTTAGCATTAACTTGTAGCAATGAGCAAAATACATACTACACTGCATTAAAATACTCACATTTCCATCATCAGGTTTGGCAATGGATTGTTGGTACTGAGCCTAGATTCAGGATCATCTAGTTGCCAGTTGTGTGTTGAACTGATTGAAATCGAAGAAGCAGTTGGCTGTGAATTGACTGATTCATTTATCTGATTGGTTCTCAGGTAGACGAATCAGGTTAGGCATTTGTAAATGAAAATATACTGTTATGTAACAGTATATCCACAGACTCAACAGCTCTCCAAATACCTTGGGTTTACATTTATACAGCCTGGTAAATACAGGTTTTGTTGTATACTATCACATTTTGTGGGATGAGAGGAAATTTTCAAGAAAATGATCTGTGACCCTGTCGTACCAACTAGGTGTCTTTTCCAGGGATTTTACCAGTGTTCTCTTAATGGCCAGCAGAGCTAGTCTGCTTAAACGGCCTTGGCCTATTGTGTTACGGGTGTAAGACTTGAGCCGCTTTAAACAGGAGAAGCTCCTCTCCAGAACAACTGAATGTAAAACTTAGAAGATGCTCCGGTGGAGGGTTATACTTCAAGTATGCTGATTGGCTCATTTCACTGTCAATCAAAAAGGGATTCGGCCTCAGACAGATCATCCAATCATCATGCAGAAGCTGAGCGTCCAGGCCAGCCCACTGCCTCATATGGTGCGTTCCAGTTGTAGTCGGAAGTCGGAATTTCCCACTTCGGAGTAGGACATTTTATCTGGAATGCCCCTGAGGTCGGAATTTCCCACTAGGAACTCGGGGGAACCTCGCCACCCCCGAGTTGACAATCGAATATGGATGCCCCCAGTGTGAACAGTTATTTAGCTAATAATAGTAATCAATTTATTTGCACTACTGACCAGTGTGTGCCGTTCTAAGTCAGCTGGACACGTAGTAGTGTTAGACTTATATTTACTAAAATGCTGCCATAGTGATAATCACATTCTTCATGTGATATTTGTGAACAACAAAGCAGGGCATGCTAACAACAGCTAACAATAGAATGGTCGATCGGCATGTTTTTTTCCGACTTCAACTGGAACGCCGATAAGTCGGAGATGACGTCACTCCCATTTCCCAGTTCCCAGTTCCAAGGTAAATGGAACGCAGCATTACTGCAGTCGCATGCTCATGGATAGAGTTTTTATGTGCCCGGAAATAGATCCTCCTCACAGCACCTTTAAATTGGCCAAATGTTTAAGTGATCGCCAATCACCAGACCCCAGAGATAGGCGGGGCAAAGCCCAGCATTTATACAATGACCGTCCAGTGTCCACAGTGGAACAACCCACTCTACGCTTCTCCATCGAAGTCAGCAGACGCTCAGCGTCCGACTGTGTTAAAGCGCTGAGACGCTGCGGGGATGAATGAGAAGGAAGTCACGCCAGTTACCTGTGATAAGTAGCTGATTCTGAACAAAAGATGAAGGTATTCTAGCGCATATTTAGTCAATGAAATGTACACACAGCATATCACCACTTTTTTCGGGACATTTTAGGGGAAGCTGAGCTTCCCTTGCAGTCTTAGAGCAATCGCCACTGATAGATGGAAAGATGAACAGACAGACATATAGATAGATAGATAGATAGATAGATAGATAGATAGATAGATAGATAGATAGATAGATAGATAGATAGATAGATACCTTCATTTTAATTTATCTCCCAACTTAGATCTCTTCATCCTTGGTATTCAGAGCAGCAGGAGCTGGTAGACTCCCTTGACATTTATTTACCACACTATCAGTCAGGTTCTTGTTACTTACATATTTTAGGAACCAGATCCTTAGTGAAGCTTGACAAAATACAGCGGCTTCCATGGAGGCTTTTCGCATCAGCATGAGATGGAGAGATCGGAATGTACTGAAGAGTAGGGAATTTTCACTGTGTTTCAACACTGAAGACATTCATGCCATGTTTATGTCTTATTTATGCAGCCTATTGCAAAAGCTTCTATAGATGAGCAATTTGGGAAAACTATAGCTATTCAGAGGAGAGTGAAGACTTCAGATTTCCTCTTTTGAGTTTCTTTAGGATGTAAAAATCTTTCCAACTTTATTAAGTGGAGGCAGTTTTGGCTGTCTCTAAAATAAAAGTAAGTTTGGGCTTCTGTCTCAAAGTTATGGAATTCTAGAGTGTTACTGAAAAATTAAGATAATAAAAGCATGTTCAGCTTTGAAAACAAGACAGATAGTCTCTTTGGGAAAAAAAAGTCCTTCAGAACATCATTGCATAAAGCTGCACTTCAATCACCATCCCTGTTGCAGCAGCTGAGGCACCACAGTTATCCTTGATCAAACTGATTTCTGAACTATTTAGGTCCCACCTGACCCAGAGTTTTTCAAAAGGCATTGTTTTTTTCTGTCAGGGTTCTGGTGCGACATGTGCTTTCAGTGCCCCTCGTGTAACTTTCATCAATTTTATAATGTAATTTATAATGAAAGCATGTCAGTCTGATGTATTTGTATATATCCTTAATTGCTCTTGGCTTTATTCTTTGTGGCAAAATAGTGTAGCAGTCTACTGGCTGGACAAAAGTCTGAGAAAAACTGCATTGCTTTGCTTTATTGCACAGATGTGCATTAAAGTATCTCATTTTTAGCAGCTATTTATGTTTGAATACAGTTCTGTGTCATTACCCTACATAATGATCATGAGCTCGACTGCAGAATCTGCAAAATCAAACAGGGGAACCAACTAAATCTTTTTATGTTTGGGGAAAGTCTTGAGTTCTGTAAAACTATAAAATCAAACTTAAAGGGACAGTTCAGTATTTTTTAAGTGGAGTTGTATGAGCTCCATGTAGTCACTGAGGACATTAGATACTGTAGAAAGTTCTCTCCTCTCCACCAGAAAGCCACAGTCTGTAAGAGTCTGTGACGAAGAAAAAGACGCTAATGGAAAAGTACCGTACCGGAGTTAAAGCTATTTTCTCCGCCTACAAGAACTCAAATCAAAAAGTAATACCACAGTTTAAGAGTACGCTACATCGACAATTTTTTAAGTGCATAAACCTTTCGGAAATTTAAAGTTTATCCGGACCTAAGCCAACTCTGGTCTGTAACCTTCCGCTAAATCCCTCCGCCGTAGTTAGCTAGCGGAGAGCTAGCGGTTTTCGAACACCTTTTTAGACTAATTAAAAGCACATTATAAGACAAATATTTCTGAGATGGGTTTTTGTGATGCTTCCCTTGATGCAGTAACAGATGTGCATCATCTAGAACTCAGCTGCACAGAAATCGTTGCATGTGTGAGAGACACACACACTCACTAGTAGTCTGCACTGTTATGATCAACAAATAGCCTCCTCTACTCTGCTTATTTGTCTCTGACAGATCATTATTACTTACTTTGAGCAGAAACTGTCATTAGGTCCTTCAGGTTTGGGACGTTTTTCCAGTTTATATTCGGGAAATTGAAATATGTCCACAAAACTCCAGGAAAGGAAAGTCTGTTGACGAGTAATACCGCCGTCCATATCATCTATTCCCAGGTCAAACATTCGCCCCACTGTTTATTTCCGACTCTATCTTGATGTCCAGTGTCCGTGGATGTTTCCTCTGTTGTCCTCTGGTCTGTTCATCTCCATTTGTAGACACTTGTCCTGTGTATAAACTCCGGTTATACAGGTGTCCTCTTGACTCCAAAGTGAATGGGACTTCATCGGCGCTGTCATAATCATCCCTTTTTCAATTTCCTGCATTGTCTCTCACACCGCTGACAGTCAAAACAGAAGAGTTATGATACTTGATAAAAGTTACACGAAGCTACAACCGCCATCTGAAGACGCTAGCATGTATGTTTTGATCAGCTGAGAGGAGGGGCGGAGGACTGATTTAGCGGAGGGACACTCCTCCCCTTCCCCTCTCAGCAGCATCCACGAGACAATGCAGGATAGAGTGAAAAAGGGATGATTTGACCTAGGGGTGTATTGACCTTTTCTCCTGCCAGGTGCCGATCTGCAAGTTTGTTATTCCAAAGGCCCAACATGCTGTTCTAAAAAGATGGAGGAGCACTATCAAGTAGCTGCACGCAGCAACATGGAGTCAGGTCTTCAGGCTGTCAGTGCTCAACTGAAGCGTCTTATCATCCAGAATGCTGCAATATTCCAAGGTAAGCAGTCAACACAAACTAAACCTGTCTCCAGAAGATGCTTTTTTGAACCATCATAAAAAAGACATC
The DNA here is from genome assembly GCA_036419115.1 of Scarus forsteni. Taxonomy (NCBI): domain Eukaryota; kingdom Metazoa; phylum Chordata; class Actinopteri; order Labriformes; family Labridae; genus Scarus; species Scarus forsteni. The sequence goes on from JAZDUH010000049.1 coordinate 11,710,066, forward strand.
ATAACCTCAGTGATCAACTGATGATTGACATCCTTGTTTTCAGATCCATTTTAATTTACTATAATATATATAAATCAGACGCATAATGCACACAGACAAGGATAAGGCTGCTGATTAAATAACTGTTAAAGGACGGAGATGTCAGGTTTAAGTGTCTATTGATGCAATTTGGTTGTCTGTGCCAGATTGGAAGCCTCCTGAGAGCGTTTGCTCTGCAGCCTGATATGGCTGGAACTCATTTGTGAAAATGCCTGTCAGAGGAGTTCCAAGAGCTCTCAGAGCTGAGTGGGGTCAAAGCAGAGTAACTGCTTGCTTCCAGATCACAGCTAATTCAGATACTTCAGTTAAATAGTGATATGAAACAGACAAAAATTCAATTCAGCAGTCTCCAAGGATTAGCTGCTGTCAGCTTAGAGGATGAGGATGAAGGTGGAAGGTGGGTGTTAAACGGGAAGACTTTGAACAATATAATGGTACTTGTTCTATCAGAGATGGAAGCAGGTGGATTAGAAAAGTCAGCGGGAGCTACGTGACAACCAGCAGTCAGTGTGACTCTGCTGAATCTCACTCCAGCTGATGCTTTATGGTGTGGATACATGCATGTCATTTAATTTACTCACTTTGTAGCAAAAGTTATAGTCCTTTGTGGCTGCTATCTCTACGTAAAAGCAAACCACGGGATTATCGACAGCAAAAGAAAGAACTTCCTTAAGTACTGTGCTTCAGAAAAACGTTTACCCTCTCCAGTTTACGTCACTTTTAACCTTACTGTCAGAACTTCTGGCTGTTATATGTCTGTCTGTCTGTCTGTATGTCTGTCTGTCTGTCTATCTATCTATTTATCTATCCATCCATCTATCCAGTATCTCTTGAAAGTGAATACAAGCAGTGGTATAAAAAGTCCTTGAAACCCATACTTGAGCAAAAGTAAAGATATCTTATATAAAATATACTCAACTAAAAGTGAAAGTCACTCATTAAAAAATCACTTAAGTAAAAGTCTTAAAGTAGCTACTATTAAATGTACTTAAGTATTGGAAAGTAAAAGTACAAACAAAGAGAACAGGTACAAATAGTTGTTGCTCTCCCAAGCTTTATTAAGTTTAACTCTTCCTCCCTCCTTCAGCTCCCTTCACCTCTTACTCCCTCTCTCCATTCCTCCCTTATGTAAAGTCCACAAACTTGCGGTTTATCTTTAGCAGAAGTTGATTTTCAAAATTGCTTGAGTTCAGTCGTACTCTTCGCGGGCTGAATACAAGTCCTGCAATGCTACACAGTCGTTCACAGGCTGCAGAGGCAGGCAGAGGTGTGTTCAGCTTCGCTCAACAGCATGAAAGTCCATCTAAAATGTGAAAATAAGTGTAATTTATATTCACATTTTATTATGTAGCGAGTAACTAAGTTGACAATTTAAATGTAACGAAGTATAAGTATCATTTTTAAATTTTTAATGTAGTGAAGTAAAAGTAAAAGTTGCAAAAAACATATAAACTCAAGTAAAGTATAGATACTCCCAAAATATACTTAAGTACTGTAACTAAGTACTATTACTTCGTTCCTTTACACCACTGAATACAAGTCTTCCATTTCTGCAAATATTTCATTATACATTTTCATGGGACAGCACTGAAGAAATGACACTTTGATACAATGTTAAGGAATGAGTGCAAAGCTTATTCAATAGTGTAAATTTACTTTCCCCTTAAAATAACGCAACCCAGAGCCATTCATGTCTAACTGCTGACAACACAACAAACGTGAGTACACCCCTGATTGAAAGTGGCCAAATTGGGCCCAAAGTGTCAATCTTTTGTGTGGCTACCATTATTTTTTCTGCAGTACCTAAACCTTCTTGGGCATGGAGTGCACTGAAGATTCATAGGTTGCCACAGGAATGCTTTTCCACTCCCCAATGATGACATCACAGAACTGGCGGATACCTTTCTTTTGAGGATGCTCCACAGATGCTCAATAGGGTTTAGGTCTGGAGACATACTTGTCCAGTCCATCACTTTTACCCTCTGCTTCTTCAGAAAGGCAGTGGTTATCAGGGAGGTGTGTTTTGGGGTCGTTATCATGTTGGATTGGGAGGGGATCATGCTCTGTTTCAGTATGTCACAGTACATGTTGGCATGCATTGTTCCCTCAATGAAATGTAGCTCCCCAGTGCCAGCAGCACTCATGGAGCCCCAGATCATAACACTCTATTCCCATGCTTCACTGTACGTAAGACGCACTAGTCTTTATACTACTCACCTGCAGTGTTGGGAGTAACGGCGTTAGAAATAACGGTGTCACTAACGCTGTTATGTTTTCCCAGTAACGGGTAATGTAATGAAGTACTTTTTCATGCGTTACAACGCCATTATTGACAGTGAAATGTAGCGTGTTACTTTGCTACGATGTCAAGCAGCTGTTATCCACGGCATGCCGAAGCGCCACGCTGCAGTCTTGCTCTGACAGACAAACCCACACTGAAAGCGGCGCGCAGCCCTGTAGCAGAAGGGCTGATCCCCAGAGAGCCACAGGCTCTCATGAGGCTATTGATGTCACACACACTCTTAAAGCATGTTATGGACTGAGAAAAGAAATAAACAACATCTCACTTCGCTTCTCTAAGGCCCTTTAACTGGTCTCAACTTGCCATATTGGTGTTTTGTTCATTTCTCCCTGTTGCTTTCTCCTGATGCTTTATAATTTAAAACATGAATCAGCATTATCTACATGTTTTAAGAGGTAATAATGATCAAACATTGACTTAAGTGAGTGGACCATTACATGTTGTCACAACCGAAACTCTACCATCTGTTTCGGTTGTGACAATTTTAGCTTATTTTAGCTAATAACTAAAAAATGCTACTAAGCACATGTCCAGCAAATGGATGTTTGAACAGGTGTACACCCATAAAAACATAATGTGTTGCCTTAAACCTCCAAAAGTTTACCTCATTGCAGAGAATATGTGTTTGGTAGTGACAGTTAAAAATGTTCCCGACAGATTTTCAGATTTTGGAACACATTTACTCCAAAATGATGAGAGGTAACTACTCACCATGATGCCATGAGGTAGAGGGATGCTGAGTCTCTGCCTGATCAAAAATGCAGGGGTGTGGCTAAAACCAGGCTCAACCTATGAAACTATCTGTGTTTTGTGTGTGACATGAAAGCGTGGTACAGCATTTTTTGAATGATCTTTTCAAATTAAAAAAATAAACCCACAATACATCCAAATCTTTTCAATGCTGTTTAAAAGAAATCAACAGGATATTTTAAAAAACATCATTGAAAAAAAATACAAAATTGTTTTAAGTATTATTTTCATAGGTCGAAATTTAGGGCTTAGGGGTTGGGACAACCACTCCCCAATAGAAAGTACACTATAAATGATGATTTTGTATATACTTAGCTTATTACTATCTATTTGCTGTCTTGTGTGTTAAATAGATCATAACAGAATCTTAGTAAATATGTAAAGTCTGAATTCTTAATCGTTTTGTTACATAGTTTTTTTTAGTGTGGGACCACAGTTTGGACAAATTCGGTAGAATGGCCTATATATTAAACAAATAATGATAAAAAGTTATAATTAGATGCAATGCCACTGGGATTATACATTCCCCCATTAGATACTCAGATCCCCTACTCAGATCATAGCACCTTTAAGAAAAATTTCTCTTAAAATGCAGATGTAGTATAATATTGAAGAGATGTTTGATCATTAGTGTGATTTAGTGTCACTAGTTACCAACAATAAAATCATTGCAGTTATTATTTTCCATGCGTAGTAATTAACACAATTATATAAACAAAACATCATTTAAATCAAATCAATACATTCTTGCTGAAGTAAGAGCTGTAGTTCAAAGTAGAGGAGATCACCATTCATGTTTTGTTATGACTTGGTTGGTAGATGTCATTACTCTGGTGGCATTTTGGCATTTGCTTTATTTTCAATCAGAAAGTCCTGTAAAATAGTTTAATTCATAAGTCTTAAAGAAAATATGACCTGTGGTATGAATAACATACGACCCTTGTATTTGCTGTGATTTTGAAGATTTTACTTCTCAGTATGGGGAAGTTATTCAATTTTTTTTCACACTGTTCCTCCAATATGGAAATTTGCCGATGGTCCCTAAGCCGCCAGGCCATCAGCTTCAGCGTATGACGGCTCGTTTGGTGGAAAAAAAAAGCTTGTAGCTCAGTCTTCATTACAGTGATCAAAAAGAGGGGTCGGGTTTAGAATTACGTTTCTTTAGTTGATGAGTTATTGAGCCGCAAAGTTGGAATCGTGAATATCTTTAATACCCAAGTAGATGTTTCCTAGTTTGAGCTAAAAGATTAATTAATTCTTGTAATTTTTCAACTTAAATTCTCGTAATTTTTCAACTTTATTCTCGTAAATTTATGAGATTATTCCCGTAACCTTACGACTTTATTCTCGTAAAATGTAAGAGATTATTCTTGTAATTTTACAACTTTATTCTCGTAATGTATGAGATTATTCTCGTAACTTTACGACTTTATTCTCGTAACCTTCTTTTTTTTTAGTTTTCAATGTGGCCCTAATCCTCTGTCGTAAAATAAAGTAGCTTTGAGGGCCAAGGCGCGAGAGATACACTTCTCGGCGTGCCACTTTCAGTGGGGTTTGCCTGTTGGGGCAAGACCACAGCGATCTGCTGTGCTTTCACGTGCAGTGGAATTTGGGGGTTAGAGCCGAAACAGGACTTGAATAACTTAGACTGGCACCAACGAAGGTAAGGCATACAATACACCCGCGCTGAATCCTCCATGAGAGCCATCTTAAATAGAGGGAGTAATCAGGTGAACAGGTTGCAGGTGCACCAGGAGCAGAGCGGGAGACTCCGCCCCTGAGACAGGAGCAGGAAGGGAAATCGTGGGTGAAGGGAGAGAGGCAACTGTGAGGAATCACTGACTCCTCACAGTACCCCCCCAACGAGCCACTCTCCTCCATAGCAAAACTATGGGAGAGAGTGGCTGGTGGCCACTAGCCACATGTGTTCTCCCGTGTGTTTATTTGGGGCCCTAACTGTTTGACAAATAAATGAGAGCCAGCTGTTACTCTCAAAATCCATGAAGATCCCCCATAGACAGCCATTGTAATCTGAAGCGTTCTCCTTCTTTGGGATGGACTGTTTTTAAATCGTGATAACTCACTCACTGTGTCATTTCCCACACCATCTTCATAAAATTACATATTCATATATAATAATTACATATCCCAAGACTTGTCCGATGGTCACGGTGTGTTTACTTTTCAAGTAGCTCTTACGGTTTGTCAGATATAAGCCGTTGTTCGACACCATTGAAGGAGTAAGGTAAAAGCATTAAGAAAAGCCTGTGTAATTGAAACACCTGTGTGACTTTAACTGCACTCTCTCTCTCCATTTGAAGTTTCAAACACAGTTCTGGTATTTGATCTCTGTGTTCTGTGTGTGTGTGTGCTTGTATTGATGACGTTAAAGGAAAAGTTCGGTTCCTGCAGCTTTTACATTGTTTATAGAATGAAGAACAACAATATACTCACCCAGAAGGCTTTCCTGATGCAAACGGTGCTTCGGGAGATATTTAGATCCAAAATCGAGCAGCGGACACCGATATAATTGTAGCCCGTAGGGCATAGATCGCCGCTCCTAAAAACTGCATTAATCGTCCAAAAACTCATGTTTTTCACCGATATTCCATCATGATTTGCTCCGAAAGGACCGCCATTGCAGCCTGTGTCTCTCCACACAGCGCTGTGTGGCTGAACTAACCTCTGAACTGACGAGCTGTTTACATGCTCTTTGCGCATGCGCAGTACTCTCTGGAGCGTTGCGATCGCTTCCTTATCTGTATATCTGTATACTGTGGCTCCAAACTGTAAGGACGTCCATCATATTCAAAGTCCTCCTCCACAACATCTTCATCCCATAGACATTCGTCCATTTTGCACAAAACTGGAAGAAGAAAGTTGATTTGAAGCTGCCGATCTTTCCCTGAAACAATGAGCCGCACTTTTCTTGTCGCCAAGAGCATGTAAACAGCTCGTCAGTTCAGAGGTTAGTTCAGCCACACAGCGCTGTGTGGAGAGACACAGGCTGCAATGGCGGTCCTTTCGGAGCAAATCATGATGGAATATCGGTGAAAAACATGAGTTTTTGAACGATTAATGCAGTTTTTAGGAGCGGCGATCTATGCCCTACGGGCTACCATTATATCGGTGTCCGCTGCTCGATTTTGGATCTAAATATCTCCCGAAGCACCGTTTGCATCAGGAAAGCCTTCTGGGTGAGTATATTGTTGTTCTTCATTCTATAAACAATGTAAAAGCTGCAGGAACCGAACTTTTCCTTTAAGGGCACTTCGTTTTCACACAGAATCTCCACCTATAAAAATATAGTATGTGTTTCTAAATCAAATTGCGCGGGAAGCGCGCATGTATGTGTTTGGTCATTAAAGACATGGGAACTCAGTTTTAACAGGACCCCATCTTATAAAGTGCTTGGTGACATCAGTCTGTTAGGGAGGGAAAACACCACCAGGTAGATCAAGAAAACAGTTCAAGTTCAGGTGCCAGGTGATGATCATCTGCTATTCAGGCCATATATGACTAAAACACATGAAAAAGTCTCCTGGCCATGAGCCACATATGTTCTCCTGTGCAATTATTTGGGGCTCGGGCTTTGCAACGAGCCACTCTTCCCCATAGCAAAGCATAGCAAAATCTCCAGAAAATCTGAGTCAAGAGTGTATGAATTTAAACATCAGAGTTTGACAGACCTATTTACTAAACCCTCAAAAATTTCCAAACAAATCGCAATCACACCTAAATGAAACATCGTACAGGAAAACTTTTTTTCACAGGAAGCAAGTTGTGGGTCATAAAAAACAACATATTCACAATCCAAAGACTTGTCCGACGCACACATTAATTTTGTTATTCATGTAGCTCATGTGGTCCAGGAGAAGCGAGCAGTTGTTCGACATTGTCAAGCGGCATCAGTCGCCTAAAGAAAACTGAGTCAAAGTTTCTGTACCTGGCTGCATCTGTTCCTGTTACCATGACAACAGAGCCCTTCATTTCTCAAGGTCAGGTGCCAGGTGCTGGTCATCAGCTAATCAGGCCACATATGACTAAAATGCATGAATGCAGTCAATTACCATCTCTACAGTGTTACCTATTTCACAGTGTCATTGTCCCAGCTGCATTGTTTTGCCTAAATTTGACTTAGATAAACCCAGAAACATGATATGAGGACGCGTTTGGTGATGTCAGTCACATCTGGTTTCATAATTTTTTTTTGGCTACATTTGACCTTAGTTAGTCCAGAAATGTGATGTGTCGATATGTTTGGTGATGTCAGTTTGGTGACATCGTCTTGACTCCAAAGATTCATACTCACTGCTTCTGTGTCACTGACAGTAGGTTACCATGAAAGTGGACCCTGTCATGACCTCACCTCAAAGACACAGACACATCAGCTGTGAGCTTTTTGGCCTTGTGTTTGTGCTTGTGTAACAGATACTGGGGGATGGTGTGGGATGGTGCGTAAAGCACGCATGTGTGTGTTTGTGTGACATGTTGCACCTATAATGTCACCTCAAGTCATAGGGAGGGCCATCATCCAGTCATATAACAAGAGGAGTACTGAAAATCAGGTGCCAGGTGATGGGCATCAGTCCAATCAGGCCACACATGACTAAAACACATGAATAAGCTCAAGTGACATCTCTCATGTGTTTCTTAACTATTTCACTGTGTCATTGTCCAGTTGACACATCCACACATCTATGTCATTGAAGCCAGTCACAGTCAGTTTTTAGTCATAATTTTACCCCAGCTGTTAGGGAGGGTAACACACCATCAGGTAACCTGACACAGGTGGACTGTTCCATATTGGAAATATTTCACTAATCCATCTGGGAAGGAGCCGTGCAAAAATATTTTCAGGGGCAGAACCTTCAAAAACAACAGTGGCTTGTGACTGGATGATAGTTCATTTTGTCACACTCATCACAGATCAATCCATCCCAAGCAACGCTGCTAGGTATGACATAACTGTTGTTAGCTGCTATGGCTTACAGCTAACGGCCCTTGATAGCCGTTAGCTGTATGCTAACAGGCATTAGCTGCCATTATTTTTAAAGATGCAGACATTTCCTGTTGTCGTCACATCCCACAGTTCCTGTCTCTCTTCCATGATTGGACCATAAAGCATTTAGCCAAGTGAAGCCATTGGACAATGAATGAAGGCTGGCAAGACGGATATACATGATTTCAGAATCAGGCAAATCCGTCTGCTCTGCGAGGCTAATGACCAGGTATATCACGAGAAAAGCTGACAATAAGGTGCCAGGTGATGGGCAACAGTTAATGAGGCCACACATGACTAAAGCACATAGAAAAAATCTGCTGCCATCTGTACTGTGGTACTTGACTATTTCACTGTGTCATTGTCCAGCTGCAGGCTTCCGTCAGCTGGATTGAGAGATGAAAAATTCCCGGCAGCCGCGGAAATAGTCTAGTTTTTTGGATGTATAATCAATAATAGTCAGACTGAGGTATGTATGTATAATGAGGGTTCAGACTGTTCAATGTATTATTATATTATTCAATGTTTCAATGTATATATTTGTATACATTTTTATCAAACCTGATAGCTTCAGAATACTTCAAGGAGATTCCTTCAAACATTGCATGGAAAAATAATGAATCAATGAGACATTGAAGGGCAAATGTCATTGTCATGGAGTTCCTTTTGACATTCTCACTTATGTCAAGTAAGCTTTTAAATCCAGCTCAGACTAAAAACTTGCAAAAGGAGAAGTTGCTTTCACCTCCATGTGTGAATACTGTACCTCAAAAATACTTACCTCCTTGGGCCTCATGATCAGCCTTACTTTTCAAGTAGAGACATCTCTGAGGAATTTCTGTAAAACCTGGCACAAATTTCCTCTGTGACGTGACAGTGAACTCGCTGCATTTGGAAGGTAAAAGGTCAGGAAAGGCCATTGGGTCTAAAGTCCTTACTTTTACTGTAATATTTCTACCCAATACATTTCAACAAAACCACCCCGTCCTTTCTCTCTATCACTATTCCTTTATTGTTTTACAATTGTAACATCAATCTCTCAAAACAGCAATATTATTACAGCAATATGTTATGAGTAAGTAGTTATTTTTAAAAGAAAGTATTACTAAAACAGCACTATCTGAAAAAATAGTACAATTTAGTTGTTGATTATTTAATCATGACTCCCAAAGGCACAGGGTCTTTCGTGAGTTCTAATAATTGCAAAATTTGACATTTTGCCTATAGTCAAATTAGTATTCTCTTGTGTATAAGAGTGCTCAGAAGATTTCCTATAATTTTGTTCTAAACTTTGACCAAATCACAGACAAGAACATTTCAATGAAAATCAAAATCTTTTGAATTTGTTTTAAACAACACATATACTCTTAAAAACAGCTGGAAATGAGATCTTTGTGCATAGAAAAAGGATGTACCTTGTGCCTTTTCAAAGGTATCTTCTTATATATGCTTTTGTCATCAGACTACACAGTCTTCTCAAACTGTCAGCGTATCTGTCTTTTTTTTATTAGGAGTGAGATGTGCAGACAGACAAGGCCATTTTCCTTTACTGAGTGCACACAGAACCACAGCAGTTAAGACTTGGGGTTTTAATGAGGACCAAGGGGCTTGCCTGGCTGAGCTGTTACACTTAAACTATGTTTGAGACTGCTGCTGTGCTGTGAGCGTAGTGTTTCTTAGAATGGGTTCAATAGTAATTGCTTTAGCATAAGGGTTTGAACAAGTCCCCAAACTACCAACAAAAACACTTTCAACATCCTGGATTTATCTGTCTCACTCTACTTTATTTTCATCTCTTTCTCTCCTCTTTTTCTTTCATCTTCTTTCTCTCATTCCTCAATCTCCATCTCTTCCCTGCCTAGTTCAGTCTATTTGACTTTTCTCTCACCCTGCCTCTCTTTATCTCTTCTCCTTGCTGTCTTGTGCTATCATAGGGAATTGAGTGCATATCTTGTTTGCAATCCTCTTTGTTGCTCTCTCTTTCTGTTTTTTGTTCTCTTCTGCTAGAGATCAAAGGGCTTCCCCTCAGTGCTTCATCCTTTATCTCCCATCTCTGAATGCTCTTTCCCTGCATTGACCTCTCCTTCAAGTTCCACCTGCCCTGCTCTACTTTCCCGAGCCTTGGTCATCATCAACAAATTTTTTACCCTTTTGAAGTCAACTTCTCCAAACAATATGATAAATAGTTACTGTTCGTCTCTTTACATCTAAACAGTGAAATCTTGAGCTGCACAAATGCTAGGCCCTCAAGAGCAATACCAGTAAAAAAGTAAAGCATAAAGGTGCTTACACAACAGACGCAACTTGTATTACCTCCTTGTACTACCTCGGTACTACTATCACTCTCCATGCAAAGTCAATGTACAGCCGCGATGGGGCGGGGTTAACCCCGCGATGCGTTTGCTGCATACAAGACGATCACTTCACTCGTCACGTGATGTCAGAGTTAAAAAAAAAGATCTTTTCAAGCGATGTCATGTGTGGCTGTGCAGCAACAGCCAATCAGCGGTGTGTGCATATTAGACGGTGAGGAACAGAGGAACAATTGGAATAATGTCCGCTTATACATTCTGTTATATGATATATGATATGATCACTGTGAAACTCGAGCTGACGTGACATCACTGAGGGACAGCTGACGGCAATGGCGACCAAAATGAGTTTTTTAAGGACACGCGACGTGACTTCAGTGGGTGACGCAATTTTGATCGTAGAGTTGCTTGTGTGAATGCAGCATAAGGAATGCCTTCCCCCATCTTCATAATATCTCACAACAGTATTTTACAGTTTAATGAACATTACCTGGTCTCATGGTATACCAAGGAGAGACTGTACAAGGGATTTTCTGCAGCATCCACTGGTGAGACTCTTAAATCCAATTTTGATTAACATTTGAGAGATCATTAAATCAGCCTCCCCACTTGCCGTAAATGCCACACACTGAGTGGCCTGATTCTGATTTAGTTCAAAATAAGGAATAATCTTTAAATCCATATTTAATGAGAGGCATGCTCTTGGAAGTGAGGTGCATCATTATGCAATGCCTCCAGGGCCGGCCCAAGCCTCCATGGGGCCCTAAGCAAAATTTGATTTTGGGGCCCTCTATTTCTGCCAGTATTGATCATTCACATACCTACTGTAACTCATTTCATGTTCTACTCTGTCATTATGAATACACTTGTAAAACTAGATGTCGGATCGTTTGTATGTCCTTTTTTGCGACATAATGTGTAACCTGCACCTAGGCCCTTGGATGCGCAGTGCACACTGCACGGCTAGATGCAAAAGTCTCTGCTCTAAATGTCAGAGTGGAGCTCTGACATTTAGAGCAGAGAGGAAACTACACTCTAATGTTAACATTATAACATCTTTTTTGTACATGAACGTACATTTGACAATATATGAATCAGGGCTGCCAACTTTTCAAAAATCTTGGAGTGAGATTTGGAGAAGTCAATTCAAATTTTCAGCACGTCAGGGCAACATTCAACACAAAATGCCTCATTTTGTGTGGGTTTAATCAGAGTTTGCAACACTCAGAAGTAACAAAATGGTACAAGTGCAATCAACTTAGGTAAAGGCAAAAAAATAAAATTAAAACAAATGCTATATTTTTGCTGTGTTGTCGGATCCTCAAATTGCCTTCATAGTGATATTCAAGCCATACCTGTAATTCTGTCATTGTTCCTCATAAGTCTATTTCCTACCTGTATACAGGTTTGTGTTCATGCACAGCCAGTTATTTCAAAACCAGTGTTTTGCTCTCCAAAAACACCGGTCTGATCACCACTACAGCAGCTTTACAAGAATTAAAATCTCAAAACAATATCTAAAACTCAACTATTCTTGAAGATTTTTTTTTAATCAAACTATACACAAAATAATCTGAATATATCACAAATCTTAATACACAACCTTTACACGATTAACCCATCAAAGCCTTTTATATCATATTTGATATATATTTTCGTGATACCTTTACCATATCAATATGAACAACAAATACCCCCAAAAAACATCAGAGTAATTCAGAAAAATGGTAAAAACGTTTGTTTTGTGGCTAATTAGTTGCCAACAGCTGATTCTATCAAATGAGATACAACAACATAAATATGGTAAATTTTGAGATTTTTTAATTTTGTTGAATTTCAGTAGAAAGTGAAATGAACATTTCAGATCCAAAAAATGATTTTTCTTGCTATTATTTGTGCTTTCATGCTTGAAAGGGTTAAATTATGAAATGCAATTGAATATACAATCAGCCAAGATTTAATTTTCCTCGTAAATGAAACACATTGGCATCAATGTGTAGGCTACAAATCTACACCACTATGAACTATCCAGTATAAATCTTGAAAACATATGTAGTGATTTTAATTGGAGGACAACAAGGAGTGAAAATTAACCTTCAGAATGTGATTATAAACTGGATTTGTTCAAGTCATTATTTTCAAATCAGTACATCTTTATAAAATTTCAAACTCAAAGTAATAATACCCTACATAAATGAATTTATACATCTTGAGAAATCTAAAACAGAGTAATATTCGTGTCATAAATGAGAGGGTGAGGATGTCAGACCCTCTGATTTCACAGCCAGGCAGTACACCGATTCATTGCAAATCAAGATGAACAGCTATGCTATTTACAGTGGAATTTTTGTTTTATTTTAACAATTCACTCCCTGCTTTTTAGTTCAAATACCATGCTGCGTTAATGTGAAATGTTGAAATGTTTTCAGTAAGCTTGTTTAGCAAGTCAAGTGATAAAGACCTTATTAACCGAGGGTGGCTGGGGGGTTGAAATGGGGGTTGAAATCTTTCAATAATTAAAATTGTCAAATAAAGTATTTATAAAACTTGACTTGGCTTGTTCTGTGCAGTCAGAAAACATAACTATACATTTGGAAAACTTTTATTTGGGTTTACAGTGGGGATTTCTGGTGGACAACTTAACCCTCTACTGCACACAATTTGATGGTACATGATAAAAATGTTTCCACATTATTTCTTGGTTCATTTTGGGACACTTTATTGATAAAACTCATTTTTTATGTTTTGTGACCCCCTCATTCCAAAATATTTTTTCGTTGCCTGAGGGCAACATCGTTACAACAATGGTACAAAATCAAAGAGAAAACTATGAACTCATTTGTTATAAAACAATGCTCAAAGAATAATACAACACCAAAAAATATTTTAGAAATGTCAACAAATAACTAAACAAAAAGCAAAAACCCCAACTGAAACATATTCACATATTTCATTTGATACAGCCGTAGGTTTCATGTATCATCATTTCATACTCACTGGCATCTTGATTGTCTATAAACATATAAAAAAAATTAAGAAAATGCAGTAAAAACAGGAATAACTAAGTTGGAGATCAATAACAACCAAAGGAACAATGTTTAGAACTATATTTTTTATATTGGTTCAAGCCCAGCTCCGAGGCGACATATGGCAGTGTGTCCTTGGGCAAGACACTTAGCCCCAAGTTGCTCACTGCTCGTCAGTGGCGTGTAAATGGGCATGAAAGGGTGTGCATGTGTTAGAAATACTGATGGAAAAACTAACATAGAAACACAAAAAACCATCAGTGAGTGAATGTGAGTGCGAATGGGTGTGAATGTGTAGGTATGACCTGCGGTGTAAAGTAGCTTTGAGTAGTCAAAGACTAGAAAAGCGCTATATAAGCTAAGTCCATTCACCATTTACCATTTATTCAGAACTCTATTTTTCACTTCTGCTCAAACCTTGCATTCCACTCCACTCCTCCTCACTGTCATTGCTGTCTACATCACTATCCTCACTGTCAGATGGGATTTGCCTTTACATGTCGATCCTGTGCTTTTCTTCCATAGAAATATACTCGTCCATTTTCTGTCAAAATGTGTTAAAAAAGTAAAATTTAATAAGACATACAAATATATTTAGATCTCATACTGTGAATTATGCATGTGGTATGTAATTACATCCAAACACATAGTTTGCAAAAACATCCATTGAAAAGTACCCTTATCGCTAGCGTTGCCCTGAGGCAACGTTAATAAACTGATATTCTGAACAAGCTAAATTAAAAACTTCATAAAACCTAACAAAAGGCTTCTCTACATCTTCATGCACACACACATATTTTTTATTTACAGTTTTTGTCATTTTAAATAAGATTACAAAAGCAAATAATCTTGCCTTCTTCTCACACCATGTGCACCTGTGGCCATGTGTCAGAAAAGGAAGTCCCGCCTTCAAATGATGCTTGATAGAGAATCCCAAACTTTACTGGACTATTATTTGATACTTTTTATGTCATTCTAGCTGGCTGCAATTATTTTAAGAGACACACTTTGCTCATGGGGCTTAAAAAAACTTTACGTTGCCTGAGGGCAACACTGTGCAGTACAGGGTTAATAGAAGGTGGGGAAATGACCAGTGGTGTAATTTTTCTTTTGTTCTAGTTGTTAAACACTGTTGGATATTTGTGCACTTAGGCCTCCACACGCTGAAAAAACAGCTCTGAGACCTACTTATGGGCCTCCACCCACAGGTTGAGAACCACTGCACTAGTAGATTGTATTTGAAGCTTGATCCTTCCATGATTGCTCTTATATCATGAAGAATATGAGACCCGGGAAACCTCAGGATGAAGTTATCATTTAGGAAACAGTGAGGAAGTGAAAGAGAGGCTCAGAGCTGGACTGATGAAGAACGTCGCGTTTTGATTCATCAAAAGGTTGACCCATTATTTCTTAAGTCTCTGTGTTCACTTAAAATGTGCGCATGAGATAACAAGACACAGTTTGAATCATAGAATCACACAAAGTGACTCCCACTCTCAGTGATCTCTCACTGTCTGCTGGGATGCGGGTCTGCGCCTTTACGCACACCGGCACAAAAAGGATCGCGCGTACACGGAAAGTGAAAGTTAAAGTCACATAACCATCCTATAAGTATGCTTGAACATTTTCTTGTAGTTATATTGTATTTCTTTCTGGTGTGTAAACTCTGTTTACCTGCGTATCTGGTTACTACACCACTGGACATGACCCCTGTGTCCCCCCTGCGGTTTTTGCTTCTGACTTCAGCGTGAGAAATCAGACGTGCGGCGTGAGAGCGTGTGAAACCAGTCAAATAAGTGAGTCTAACGGCCAATTCGTGAGAGTTGTCAGCCCTGTTATGAATCATCATCACTCACACACGGAAAAAATAATTAATTACTTTTTTCTTTTTTTAAGTTAATTGCTCTTGGGGGCCCCCTAGTGGTCACGGGGCTAAGCAGGTGCTTAGTTCGCTTATGCCTTGGGCCGGCTCTGAATGCCTCACTATAATGAGCAGCCTTTAGATAACCTAATTCAGGGAATGTGTTGTAGAATTTAAACCAGAGATAAGGACTATAATGGGGGTCACATAAGATATTTGACACACAGCAACATTTGATGACTACCACAGGGTATTGTTTTGTTCCAGTCAGTGGGCACAGAAGTCAGACTTAAGAGTTGAGAAAATGATCACAATTTTGATTTAACTGGTTTTCAAAGGATAATGAACACTGTGATCGATCCATCCATCCCCTTTATACTGCATATCCCTCTCAGAGTCACAGAGGCTTTAGCCTTTTACAGCTGACATAGGGAGGGAGGAGGGGTGCTCTGGTGCGTCAAAGCTGATGTTGTGTTGATTACATCATCCACACGCCAAAACACATCCATCTAAACAATGGGAAGAAGCGTAAAAGCCGTTTTTTTTTGCTTTTTACTTTTGTCCCTCTTTAAAAATGTACAAACTCAGCTCAGACTGAACAACATTTGAGCACTGGTCAGACAAAGGTGGATGGAATTTGTTGCTTAGATGGCAAAGAGTCAAGTAAGTTACATACGGAGGGGACAGGCGAGATGTTATGCTGACGTAGAATAGTGGGTTGACCGAGGTGTGATGTTCTCACTGAAGGTGACCAGAGGTGAGCTGACAAAAACCTGTGTTGCTTTCAGGGTCAGTTGACCCTGGTTGAAATGCTGATTAGACCCTTTCAAACTGCCATCAGAAGCCGATTGTTACCGGGTTTAAATGTTTTTTTGGTCAGTCTGAAAGGGGTATATGTAACCCTGTAAAGTGTCCTTGGGTTTCTTGAAAGGTGAAATACAAATGCAATTGTTGGAAGTACAAGCATCTCTGCTTGCAAGGCATATGGACATCTCCCTACTGCCCCTGCAGCTGGCCCTATGATCCTCTGTGCCATCTTGGGTCCTTTCTTCAGAGCCAGATCCAGAAGCTCCCCTGTTCTGCCACCTCAGCCAGCTCCCTTAGTGCCTTCCTCTGTCTGCATCCAGTGATTCCCAGAGTTTTCAGGAAGTACTGAGGGGTGATCTGAACCCGAGTGGTGTTCTGTTATTGGACTTCTGTGCTTGTCACAGGTTGTCTATAAGGAACACCATATTCAAGCATAAGTGTGTCCATATGTGCACTTGGAACCAGGACACCCTAGGCTGGAGTTCGATGTACGACTTTGTAGTCGTATCATCAGACTTGTGACCACATGTTTTGGACACTTGGGTGAAGAGAGAGGCGGAGTTGTCAACTCATCACCACCTGGAGGTGAGTTGGCTCCGATGGTGGGGGAGGATGCTGGTCAGATCTGGCAGACCTAAGCGTGCTGGGTGGGTCTGCTAGGAACATCTGAAAGAGCACCATCCGGTGACCCAGCAGGGGGAAACAGTGTGCCATTAACACTGTCTATGGAGGAGATGGCGCGCTGCTGACCTCAACTTGGGATGTTGTGGGTCAGTGGAAAGAATACTTCGAAGACCTCCTTTATCCCACCACACATCTTCCAGCATGGAAGCAGACCTGGGGGACTCAGCAGTTGGTTCTTCTATCTCTGGGGCGAGGTGGTCAAGGTGGTCAAGAAGGTCTTCGGTGGCAGGGTGGATGAGATCCGCCCTGAGTTCCTCAAGGCCCTAAATGTTGTGGGGCTGTCATGGTTGACATGACTTTGCAACATTGCGTGGACATCGGGGACAGTACCGTTGGATTGGCAGACTGGGGTGGTGGTTCCTCTTTTCAAGAAGGGGGACCGGAGGGTGTACTCCAACTACAGGGGGATCACACTCCTCAGCCTCCCTGGTAAGGTCTATTCAGGGGTCCTGGAGAGGAGGGTCTAGCTGATTGTTGAGGAGCAATGTGGTTTTCGGCCTGGCCGTGGAACTGTGGACCAGCTCTATACCCTTAAGGGTGCATGGGAGTTTGCCCAACCAGTCCACATGTGTTTTGTGGACCTGGAGAAGGCATTAGACCATGTTCCACGTGGGGTCCTGTGGGGCGTGCTCCAGGAGTATGGGGTAGCGGACTCCCTGATACGGGCCGCCTGTTCCCTGTATGGCCGGTGTCAGAGCCTGGTTTGCATTGGCAGCAGTACATCTGAGTTGTTTCCAGTAAGGGGTTGGACTCCACCAGGGCTGCCCTTTGTCACTGACTCTGTTCATTACTTTTATGGACAGAATTTCTAGGCACGGCCAGGGCGTTGAGGGGTTCCGGTTTGGTAACCTCTGGATCGGGTCACTGCTTTTGCAGATGATGTGGTCCTGTTGGCTTGATTGGACTGTGACCTACAGCTCTCACTGGATTGGTTTACAGCCAAGTGTGAAGCGGATGGGGTGAGATTCAGCACCTCCAAATCTTAGTCCATGATCCCCACCCGGGAAAAGGCAGAGTGCCCTCTTCGAGTAGTGGATGAGATTCTGCCCCAAGTGGAGGGTCTTGTTCACAAGCCGAGGAAGGATGGATCGGGAGATCGCCAGGTGGATAGGTGCGGTGCCAGCTGTGATGCGGGCTCTGCACCAGTCCGTCATGGTGAAAAGAGAGCTGAGCCGGAAGGCAAAGCTCTCGATTTACCAGTCAATCTCCACCCTCACATAGGGTCACAAGCTGTGGGTTGTGACTGAGAAAACAAGAGTGGCCGAAATGGGTCTTCATCTATCCCTTAGAGATAGGATGAAAAGTTTGGTCATCCGAAGGGGGCTCTGAGAGGAGCCGCTGCTTCTTTGCATTGAGAGGAGCCAGCTGAGGTGGCTCAGGCATCTGGTCAGGATGCCTCCTGGACACCTCCCTGGTGAGTTGTTCTGGGCACGTCCCACAGGTAGGCGGCCCTGTGGAAGACCCAGGACAAGCTGGAGAGATTGTCTCCCAGCTGGCCTGGGAATGCCTCGGGATCCCCCAGGAAGAGATGGAGAGATAGCCGGGGAGAGGGAAGTCTGGCTTCCCTGCTCAGGCTGCTGCCCTCCCGACCCAATCCTACTATGGATAAGTGGCAGAAAACGGTACAGTCTGTAAAATGTATTTTCCTAGTTAAATCAATCAATCAAACAAACTTCATTTACATAGCACTTTTCCTACAACATATGTAACTCAAAGTGCTAGTGATTCCCCAACACAATATTTCATAGGGTTTCTTTTTCTTTCTTTTTTTTTCATAGGGGCCTCTAACCTGCACACCTGTCCTTAACCCTTCAGACAGATCAATTATGGCAAATCCGGCCGGTAAAGGCAGATCACATGGTCAACTAGAAGTGCTCTAAGAGCATAAACCTATGGGGCGTCAGTGGTGCAGTCTGATAGTGCACTTGGTCGGTAATCAGAATGTTGCAAGTTTGAGCCCAGGTCCAGCTGTCAGATGGCAATGTGTCCTTTGGCAAGACACTTAACCCCAAGTTATTCCCACTGCCGCGTGAAAGCGGCGTGAATGGGTTAGGGCTGGACGATTATGGTAAAAATAAGAATCCCGATTATTTTAATTAATATTGAAATCACAATTAATATACACAATTATTCATTTATTTAAAACTTCAGTACTGATTTAAACACAACTTTAAAGAACCAGCAAGTGGCACATACAGTATTATTGATCTTGCGTACATGAACTTGCATACATGGCAAATCACACTGTGTGGCATATTAATCATTTTACTGCGATTATAATGTTTTTATGATTGTCAGATGGTGAAATTGAAATCACAATCAAAATCCGATTAATTGTCCAGCCCTAGAATGGGTGTGAATGTGGCCTAACTGATACTGATGGACAACTGACATAGAAAGTCCAACCATCAGTGAGTGAATGTTAGAATGAATGGGTGGATGTGACCCTGAGGTGTGCAGCTGCTTTGTATAGTCACAAAAGACTAGAAAATCGCTATATAAGCTGAAATCCACTTACCAACCTCCAACACTTTCAACTACTTGGGCAATTTCTTGAAAAATTGTTGATAACTGCTTTATCTTGTACTGTTAACAAATCTTTTGAAAAATCCCTGGATCCCAAATCTTGATCAGATCTAAAATCTAATCAATTCTTCCTTGTGCCATGACCAATATTCCCTTTATCACCCTCATCTTTGTCTCTTAATCACACACAGCTGTTTATCAAAGTGTGATGGTTAGACGACTGTAGAAGAATTTCAGTACACACGCAAGGACTTTCAGCTACAAGATACCAATGTAAGTGAAAATGTGTATTTTGTAGTCTTTAAGGTTAACTCTTTAACTATTCTTTAGATAACACTGTAGATACTTCATTGTTTGACGGGCTTCATGTTTATTATTATTCTTTTTTGTTTTGCTTCTTCTTTTTATGCAGGGGATTGAAATATATGTAATGAAATTTATCAGCATGTTGTTCTGTGATCAGTGCAAGCCCAACAACGAGTTAGCATTCAGCTCTTCCAGGTTGCCAACCCCCCATAGTAAATGGGATTTAGAATACTTATTTTGGATTGGTGCCTGGAATAAAGTTTGTAGCAAACACATGCAAATGAGATGTTTAATGTTTAATCGGAAAAAAATATGCATCTAATGTTGCCAGTGTTTAAAATGATGCTCACTAACTGCTACCAAGGACTACAAAAAAGGCCTAAGACCTGACAGCAAGCATTTCTTGTTGTTTTTGATAAATCAGTTTCTTGGTCTTTCAGTTATCAAGAAGCTTCCATACAAATGGTTTAAGATACACTGAAATTACATATTTGCTTCTGAGTTGAATGGCCATGTTGTAGTTCCGTAGTAGCTCGCCGATTAAGTTAAAGCTTAAAACATTGTAAAATAACAGGATTGGATGTTAAGACTATCACGAAGAACAGAGCACGTAGCTATCAATGCCAAAAATCTGTGTTTCTCTGCAAATAAAATTGTTCCCCACAAGCAGCATTTGTCTTCAAACTACCATCTGTGCCAGTTATGTGTGTGTAACAATATAATGTGTACATGGCAGAGACCTGCACTGGGTCGGTACCCGACGGGTACCCGCAAAAACAGCTGATTTGCGGGTGGTTTTTAAAAACTTTTTTTTTCCCAGGTTCGGATCTGGGTGAAAAAAATAACATGCGGGTCGGGTCGCGGGTTTTAGTTTGACACATCAAAATTAATATAAAATAATAATAAATACAATAAAACAAAAACGTAAGTTGTAAGCTGGTTGCTGTGACCATAGACTGTAAAAAAACATGGACGCCATGATGCTAGGCTAAAATTGAGGCCGCCATGAAAACTGCTCCCCCTGGTGACTGGCTGCAGTATAGGTCAAATCTCCGTCTCCCCCATTCATCTGGACGGGCCAATGTGAAACTTCAAAAAATTAATACACCTTGTAGAAATATTTCTCCCAACCGTATGCTGTGGTGACATTAAAGTATTATTGGGCTGCGTGTTTTCCAAGTCCTCTTTTTTCTGAAAAGTTTCTTTTTTATTAGTTATTAGAGTTTAAAAATGACCGCGGTTTACGGCAGCTTCACAATGATTGTGTACGGCATATGCTGCGGGGTGTTGCGACCGTTTACGACAGCTGCGTCCGGATTATGGCCCAGATTCTCTACTGGTTGCACAATGGCGGCGCCCTGACGGGGGATATTCTGGCTTCAAATCCGTAACATGGTGGAAGGCGGAGGCTGAGGCTGTGCCGGACTCCGGACAAAGCATTTAAATTCCGGACTGTCCGGCCTAAATCCGGACGTATGGCCACCCTACACGGCTCGTACCTGCTGAGGTCGCTTAAGTCTGGACAGAAAGTAAGTCTACTATTACACATGTAAAGGTCCTTTTAAAGCTATGGTCTACGATTTGGAAGCTTTGTACATATTAATAACACCGTTTATAAGGCTGTTATGGTCCTATGGTCCTATCTACACAGTATAAAGACCAAAAAGAACGAAAAAAATCCATTCAGTATATCCGCTGAAAAGCTGCATACTAGCTGACCAATCAAACCTAAGAACCTGCGGCTATTAATTGGTCCGTGAGTTGGTCCGTGAGTCCATCCAATCCCCTGTCTCTCTCACTACGCATCGTCATGCGTTGCGTAGTGCGTCATGGTCCCGTCTCCTCCCCTCCACCTCCGGTGAGCAGCTAGCAGCGTTAGCTACTGAACTATCATGGAGCCGGAAAAGCCTAGCGCAGAGACCGAAGCCGCCTCCCTCTCCCGCGGGGCCCAACGGAGCTCTGCCCGCGGGTTGAGGCCTGTTAGCGGGCTAACGGCTAACGGCTAACGGCTAACGAATAGCCTCAGCCAGCCATCAGACCTTCAGAATCGGCCGTTTCGCCCCTGGTTGATCAGGTAATGGCTTTGTTTACTACAGTGGGAGATGTCTGCTGAATAACTCTGGTTAGTTTGTGCCTGCACGGGCTAATAACTTGCAGGGGAGCGGGTTAGCCTGTTAGCTGCTAATCGTTTGCACTGTAAGCTGAGCTGGGGAGGACAGGCTGAGAAAGATAAATCCTCCCCCACACTCGGCTCCGCTCTGGCGGCGCCAGACCCGCATTGCCGCCGGTCCAATTGAAATGGCTACTGCTGTGTGTTACAAGGGGGATGTCTGTCGTGTTTGATACTTTCAGTTGAGCTGAGCTGTTTTTGATTGAGTTTGCTGCTGATATATTGTGCTAGTCGCTCGTAGCTCTGTCCGAGGGGGCTTGATAAGAGGCGAGGCGACACGAGCTGGGGGCGGGATCTTGGAACACGGGGGGGGAGAGGTGAGGGAAGGGGGGCAGGCTGCGGTTTCAAATCGTAGACCACAGCTTTAAGAGATTAAAAGTTTAAAAGCATTAAACGTAAAAAACGAGTGATTTTACAGTTGTATGGGAGAAGATCACAGAGGGTTGATGATGGAGCTGAAGTCAGGCTTTTATTGGAAGAGTTGCTTCATTCAGGTTTACTCACTGGCATCTGAACTATGGCGATGTATACCGTTCAATTTTCAGACAATATGACCCAAAATGATTACTTTAAATAAGGTTAAGGGTCGGGCTGCGGGTCGTGTTTCAACGGGCTGGATCAGGTTGCGGTACTAATTGGGCTGATGCACGGGTTTGTGGTTTGGGTGCGGATTTGTACGTCCCCGGGTCGGGGCGGGGCGGATCTTGAAAATTGGACCCATGCAGGACTCTGGTACATGGATATTGATTTTTATTGTGAGGTTCTCTATGTACATGAGTAGTTTTATAATGTGTTTGAATGTTTTATTTGCTGGTCAATATGTAAAACTGTGCGCTCATTTTGATGGAAATCTGATGCGTTAATGGTGGAGATTTTCATGGTGGTACTGGTGAGAAGTTAGTTTTTTTCATCCATTTGAGAGAAGTATTTGTGGAAACCAGTGGCGGCTGCTGGTCAGTCAAGGAGGGGAAGCTCATTTTTTTTCCGGCCTACATCTTAAATTCGTTTATTTGAATATAAATTCTGCCATGATGTGCAGCTTGCTAGCAGCTGGAGCTGCTACGTGAGACCACTGTTTGACAGGCTGTAAGTGTGATTGACAGGGGCAGAAGCTCCCTAGCTGCAGCTGCTCCTTGGTAAAAAGAAAAAGTGACAGGAGAGAATCTTCAAACACAACGCTAGTCGTTTTTAAAAAAGACAAAGTCGCTGGTGATTGATAAAGCCTCCGGATCAGTCCAGAACAACTGAATGTGAAACTTAGAAGATGCTCCGGTGGTGGGTTATACTTCAAGATCGCTGATTGGCTCATTTCACTGTCAA
Organism: Scarus forsteni; assembly: GCA_036419115.1. Taxonomy (NCBI): domain Eukaryota; kingdom Metazoa; phylum Chordata; class Actinopteri; order Labriformes; family Labridae; genus Scarus; species Scarus forsteni. The sequence goes on from JAZDUH010000049.1 coordinate 11,733,171, forward strand.
TCAAAAAGGGATTCGGCCTCAGACAGATCATCCAATCATCATGCAGAAGCTGAGTGTCCAGGCCAGCCCACTGCCTCATAGACCCCCAGAGACGCTGAGCGTCCGATGGGCGGGACAAAGCCCAGCGTTTATCCAATGACCGTCCAGTTTCCACAGTGGAACAACTCACTCTATGCTTCCCCATCAAAGTCAGAAGACGCTCAGCGTCCGACTGTGTAAAGTGCTGAGACGCTGCGGGGATGAATGAGAAGGAAGTCGCTCCAGTTACCTGTGATAAGTAGCTGATTCTGAACAAAAGATGAAGATCTTCTAGCGCATATTTAGTCAATGCAATGTACACACAGCAGTACATATCACCACTTTTTTGGGGATATTTTAGGGGAAGCTGAGCTTCCCTTGCAGTCTTAGAGCAATCGCCACTGGTGGAAACACATTTGAACCTGAATGGAAAATAACTCAGCTTCACTTCACCTTGATTTTCCTCCATTTTATTGAGGATCTGTAACTTCGATCATGAGGCTGTTTTTTTGGTTATTGTTATATTTGTTTGACTTGTTGCTGCTTGTTTTGTCACAGTCAGCATGCATCAAGTCTCCAGCCATCTGAATAAGTCAGCATTAACTGGAAGACAACACTTAACTGGAAGGTTCAAACTTAAGAGTTGTGGGCTGTGCCCACAATATTTTTAGCTAGACTCACCCCATGGGCGTCGCCACCATTCAATGTGAAGGGGACGTGTCCCCTCCAGATTTCAAAATTCTTCATTTGGACCCCCCCACATTTAACATAAAATATTGGTTCATCCAGCACCGTTTCTATTGCCTCGTAAAAGAATCCATTCCACTTGATCGCTAATAGAAAACACATAGTCGACTTGTTAATCCACTCCGTGTTTTCCGGACAACCTTCAACGACCGCAGCATGAAGTGAGTGAGTGACAGTGCATCTCAGGCAATGAGTTGCAGCAGCAGGCTGCTCGAAACAGGAGGTAACGTCTGTTAGCCCTCAATATTAACACGAGGCCACGTTTGTTCAGCTAAGAAATGAAAACTAGAAGTAAGCTAATGAATTGCTGCACTATTTGCTTCTTCCCCAGACATGATGGACATTAGAAAATTCTTAACAAAGAATTTTCTAATGTCTAAAGTAAGTCTAAATGTCCCCACAATACAGGTGTTTTGCTAATGGAAACGTTAGCTGACTTATTTCAGTTGTTGATAGAAAAAAAAAAACAATGCTAAATCAATCCATCCCGATCCCGTTTGACAGCAGATTGATACTGAGAGTGAGTCAGACGCAGGGGCAGGGTCAGCAGCTTGTGACGTGAGGGAGTGGGACAGTGCAGAGACTTCAGTCACGGAGGTGAGTGATTTACGGTGTTGGGCTGGTAGTCACAGGATGGATTTGGGCAAGATGACATTACATTAATCAACACAGCTCTACAAACACCTAATATGATTACTGATCAGTTGAAGTTTCTTGTATTTAGTTTCTATGGGCTCCAGATCAAAAGTTACTGTATGTATGAATGAATAATCAGGGGCGTATTTAGTCATAGGGGGGCCTAAGGCAAACCCAGTCATTGAGGCCCTTGATATCCCTGTACTGTGCTGGTTAAAGTTTTATTATTATTTAATCTTATACCGAGTGACATAATAAAACTAAATGCATTTCCTCAAATTCTTTAATTTAGTTCAGCTTTGACAGGATTATGTTAATCAGCTCCTTTTCCTGCTGTCACTAGTTACATAACCATGTTTATATGTCTCCCCATCCAGGGAATAATATTCGTGATCAAAAAAAGATTTTGAATAATAATATTTATCATTACGGAGCTCCTGAAGGGACATTGAAAAAAATAAATAAGAAGTTTATCATGCACACACAAAACTATCCTGTGCAGGGGCCTCATGCTTTTTATTCATAGTGTCACATAGTTTGAAAAGACATGAATTTAAGTATTTTACAGGATATTATGGTTGAAAATAAAGACAATGCCATCAAATGTATGAGGTCTACTGACAAAATGGTGAGAAAATATGAATGATGATCTCCTCTACTTCATACTACAGCGAGATTAAAATATTAAGGACTGCTTTTTGGATCTACGGTGGCGTATTGCATTCACTTGAAAATAAAAAAAAAATCTGCCTGTTCTTATGAGATACTCTCTTGTAAAAACAGGAATTTATTTATTTTTGATTTTCCTGTTTTTATGAGATACTATCTCGTAAAAACAGGATTCCCCCTGACGCTTTGCTTCGAGACTGGCTGCTGCATTTATCAACCAGGTACGTTGTCAACACAGGTAAGGTAAGCCCGCCGTACTGGTCCAACTGATCATGTACAAAAACCACAATGTTGAGCAGATCCGAGTGGGCTTTGCGTCGGAACAACCACAAATTCCTCAGGTGTCTACACAATGTGGACAAACTAAAAAAAATAACATCTACACCGCTCAAAGACATAAGTTTCTCCCAATGTTTCAAACTGAGCGAGAAATAAAACTGAATAAGGTCTAACATGCACGACATGTTCGTTACTTTTAAGATTCCTTAGTATCTCATAAAAACAGGAACCTCAAAAATAAATCATTTTCTGTTTTTACGAGATAGTATCTCATAAAACAGGCGGATTTTATTTATTTTCAAGTGAATGCAATACACCATCGAAGAAAACTTCATTTATATATTTTTATGCAATGTTTGGGGCCCCTGGACACCTTGGGGCCCCAGGCAATATCCTGTGTTTGCCTAATGGTAAGTACGTCCCTGTGAGTAATCATTGTAGCACTGTCATTAGGCTACTGATGTCAAATAATACCTATAGACTGCAATAATTTAATCAAAGTTGTTTGAGGAGGAAAAAAGTTGGAGAACCCTGATCTAAAGCTACTTAAACTGTGCTTCATTTATTGTTACCTTTTTATTTGTTTAATAATTATAGGCTTTTTTATTGTTAACTCTAATTTCCAGAAGACAGTGGGTTTTAAAACAGGGTGGTAAAGGCTGAAAGTTGAATGAGGACTTAATGTTGAGTCTGAAAAATGTGTCTTATAAGTAAAATTAGATGTCAAACAACCTGTTAAATACATTCGAATGCAGCAAATGTCATGTAATTAACCCCCGGAACCTACACCAGTATGTCCCCCCACATTAAAAAAGCTTCTGACGCACCTGACTCACCCACTCGAACACAGACTCTTAAATGCACTTACTTTGTTTTTAGTCTATTTCAGCTTGATTTTTGAAATGTAGAAATGGGTGGACCAACTTATTTTATTTGCAGCCTGCATTTTCTAAACATTGCTCTGAATTATATCATTATACATAGTGAAGCAGATAACCACGACGATTGTTTAGTTTGTGATACAAGCATGAAATCTGGTACACTTCTAGCCAAAAGCATTCCCATGAAAACTGGATATGGGGGCATCCTGGATTTTTAACATGGTAACCATGGCAACCATTTTTCAAAATGGCTGCCAATACTAAACATTTTCTCATCAATTTTCTTATCAAGGATGATAAAGAATAAAAAAAGAAGAATAGTTTTTGTGACTGTAGTCATGTGTTACAGACAATGTAGTAGAGTATAATAGAGTGGAATTTTGAAGCACAGATAAGGCACACTGGTGACACTACTGGTGTGAAACTCATCATGGGTGTCATCATTTGGTGTTAGCTAAACACACTGCCTGGCCAAAAAAAAGTCACCACCTAGATTTAACTCACTAAACAGGTATGAGCCTCCCATTAGATAATAACTGCAAGAGTTTCAGTTAGAAACAAGTTATTTAAGCTGATGAAATGAGAAGCTTCTCATTTTGACCACCATGTCAAAGACACATCCTGTGGTCGTGGAAAAGATGTTAATCTGTTTAAGAAGGGTCAAGTCATTGGCATTTATCAAGCAGATAAAGATCTAAGGAGATTGAAGAAACTACTGAAATTGGGTTAAGAACTGTCCAACACATTATTAAAAACTGGAAGGATAGTGGGTAATCATTGTCTTTGAGGAAGAAATGTGGTCAAAAAGAAATACTGAATGATCATGATCAGTGAATCTCTTAAACTTTTGGCCAAATCAAATTAAAGAATAACAACAGTAGAACTCAGGGGTGTGTTTAAGTGTGAAAGTAAGAGAATTTCTGCACACACAATGTGAAGGGGAACTTAAAGCTATGGTCTACGATTTGGAAGCTTGGTACATCTTAATAACACCGTTTATAAGGCCGTTATGGTCCTATGGTCTGATCTATGCAATATAAAGACCAAAAAGAATTTAAAAAATCCATTCAGTATATCTGCTGCAAAGCGGCATAATAGTTGACAAATCCAAATCGCCGTTCCCGGGGGTTCAGATTGGTCCATGAGTCCATCCAATCCCCTGTCTCCCCTGCTCCGCGCCGTCTCGCCCATGGTCCCGCCTCCTTCCCACTACCTCTCTCATGTACTGGTGATGAGCTAGCAGCACAGCTACTGAAGCATCATGGAGCCAGGAGGCTGCTTCTGTTACCCTCCACATCGAAGAGAAGGAAACGTAAAAGTTTTGAGGAAAAGGCTGAAGTAAGGAAGAAATATGAGCAATACAGGTCCCAACAGAGAGTCAACATTGGAGAATCGTACGGTGGAAAAAGCTGCAGAATGATTTGGGATTGTTTTTTTTTTCCAAAATATTTTTATTGCTTTTCTCATTTCAGATTACAACACACATGCCTGCACACAACAATAACAACAACAATAACACCAACCCCCACCCCCACCCCCACCCCAGATAAGGTCCTCAGCATGAAGAAGGTATTCAGCTCCTTAAGCAAAAGAAAATAAAATAAAAATAATAATAATAATAATTTCATAAAATGAGAAAAAAAAAAAAAAGAATAATATTCAAATATTATAGAAGAAATATATGCATACATATATACACATACATATAAACACACATATACATATACACACATGCAAACTTTGTCCCTAGGGATCACCGTGCAGAGTGTTCATAAAATGCAAAAAAGGTGTCCACATGTCATTGAATTCCTCAACTTTACCTTTTAGAATATAGGTTAGTTTCTCTAGAGCTAGGTGTGAAGACATCTCTTTCAGCCACAGAGCAGGATCAGGGCTCTGAACATCTTTCCATTTTAAGGCTATCACTCTCTTGGCTTGTAACAGACAGAAATCAATTAGCTTTCTTTTCTTTGCATTTGCAACAAAGTCTTTGGGATATATATGCAACAGACATAACTTGGGTTCAACAGGAATTATGCACTCTGTTAATCTTGAAATCAAACGAAGAGTTTCGTTCCAAAATGTCTGGAGTTTTTGACATTCCCACATGCAATGATACAAAGTGCCTCTCTCTGTATTACACTTGTAACAGTTGTCTGGAATATTGGGATTGAAACGGTTTATTTTAACGGGAGTAATGTAGGTTCTAAAGAGCCATTTGTATTGTAATAATCTGCCTCTTGTGTTAACACTCCAGGTTTGTGCTAAAAGGCAGGCCTTTTGCCATTCCTCTGTGGGAATATCAACCTGTAAATCATTTCTCCAAGAGGAAAGCAAAGAATTAGAGTTTTCCCTCGAACCATCTAAAAGCATATTATATAGCTTCGATAGCTGACCCCTGCCCTGTAAATTATTAACTGTAAATTGCTCAATCATGGACAATGGTGGTTCCACATATGTTTTACTTTGAGCATGTATATAACTTCTAATTTGCAAGTATTTAAAGAAATGCTTCCTGGGAAGGTTATACTTATCCACTAACTGTTGAAATGACATTAGAATCTGATCAATAAATAAATCTTTCATTTTACTTATCCCCAAATGTATCCATTGTTTGAAACCTGCATCTTGTCTCCCAGGTTTGAAACTATCATTTCCCCAGATCGGTGTAAAACGTGATAGTTTAATGTTTTCATTTAAAAAGGTGTGAGCTTCATACCAAATAGATATAGCATTTCTTAGAAAAGGGTTACGTGTTTGCTTCAAGAGTGTTTTCCTTTGTGCTGAGTACATATATAAAGAAAGTGGAAGCTCTGTTGAGCTATTCTCCATCTCCACCCAGGCTGGAACTTCTCCATTTAGAAAATAGAACATGGCGGCCCGAAGTTGAGCAGCCCAGTAGTAAAGTTTCATGTTAGGCAGTCTAAGCCCTCCCCTGTCAAATGGCAGGTAAAGGAGGGAAAGGCGTAATCTAGGACGTTTATTGTTCCAAATAAAATTGGTGATAGTTCTCCTCAGTTTGTTAAAGAAGGAGGCAGAAAGAGGGAGAGGAATGGATTGAAATAAGTATAGGAACTTGGGTAGTATTGACATCTTTATGATATTAATTCGTCCTATCATAGAAATAGGAAATGAGCTCCATCTTTCAAGCATGTCCTCTACCTCTTTAACCAGTGGGTTGTAATTGACAGATAAGATGTCATCAACTTCTGGAGTTATTTTAATTCCCAAATATGTAAACCCTTCTGTAACTTTAGCAAATTGAGTTTGCATCAGAGGGTGTTCCCTCTCCTCTTTATTTAGCATCAACAAAGCACTTTTAGAATGATTTACCTTGTATCCAGAGAAAAGTCCAAATTCAGTTAGTAATTGATTTATTGCTACAAGTGAGGTGTCTAGGCTTGTTAAAAACAACACAATGTCGTCTGCAAAGAGAGCTAAACGATGTTCTCTTCTCCCAATTATTATTCCTTTAATTTCTGTTGATTGCCATATGGCAATCGCTAATGGTTCAATAGCCATCACAAACAATAATGGGGATATGGGACAACCTTGTCGTGTGGATCTACATAATTTAAAAGGAGTTGAATACTGATTGTTAGTTAAAATTTCTGCCAGTGGCTGTGTATATAGTAGTTTAATCCATTTTAAGTATTTTTCTCCAAATCCAAATCGTCTCAAAACATCAAAAAGATAACCCCATTCAATCCTATCAAAAGCCTTTTCGGCATCTAATGATAGTACTGCATGTCCTTTAGTATTTTGTTTTGCAAATATAATATTCAGGAGTCTGCGAGTATTGTGAAAGGCTTGTCTGTTCAGGACAAAACCATTTTGGTCATTATTGATTATATTTGGAAGAACAGTTTCTATTCGTTTTGCCAAAGCTTTGCATAAAATTTTGGTGTCACAAGACATTAGGGAAATGGGACGATAAGATGTTTTCTCTGAGGGCAACTTGTTTGGCTTTAACAACAAGGAAATCGTTGCAACTCTCAAAGTTGGCGGTAAAATTCCTTTTTCATAGGATTCGTTAAACATCTCCAGAAGGTGTGGGAGCAGCTTGTCTGAGAATTTCTTATATATTTCAACTGGTAGACCATCAGGTCCAGGAGTATCCACTATTCATGGCCATCAAAGTTCTGATAACTCCTTCATGGTTAATTTAGTTTCAAGATTTAATTTAGCCTCGTTTGTTATGGTTGGAAAATTAAGTCTGTCCAAAAATCTGTTTTGGTCATCAGATCCATTTGCACATTCGGTTGTAGAGATTTTATAATAATTTGCAAAAGATGTGTTTATTTCGTTTAGATCATTTAACTGTTCGCCATCTTCAGAAGTAATTATATTGATGGCTCTCTCTGTTTGTATTTTTTTTATCCTCCATGCCAACAGTTTTCCCACCTTTTCTCCCTGATCATAATAAGACTGTTTCAGCCACATTAAATTTGAGGCTATTTTGCTTGTGGATAATTCACTATATTGGGCCTTCAATTGAAGCATCTCTTGCTGCTTTTCTGGGATATTTTTGTGATAGAGTTGTTTTTCTAAATCTTTTACTTTTTGTTCAATTGTGTTCAATTGTTCATGGTGTTTTTTTGATTTATATTTAGTGTAACTTATTATTTCCCCTCTTAAATATGCTTTGAAAGCTTCCCATTTTATTGATGCACTAGTTTGATTTGCATTTATGGAGAAGTATACATCTATTTTCTGGTCAAGAAAATTCACAAAGTCAGGGTATTGAAGCCACTTAGATTGAAAGCGAAATCTGGGTGGAGAAGAGATTGCATTTGGAAGTTCTATAGTCATTGAAATTGGTGCGTGGTCTGAAATTAATATACCATCATACCAGCACTTCTTAATTTTTGACAGTAGTGTGTTTGAGATCAGTAAATAATCTATCCTCGAGTATGTTTTATATGTGTTCGAGAAACACGAGTACTCTCTTTTATCCGGGTTAAGCCACCTCCAAGTATCTATAAGATTAAGTTCAACCATAAAGTTCTTGATGATTTTACGAGTCTGTTGGTGAGATATATCAGTACCGGTCGAACGATCTATTGTTGGGTCCAAAACACAATTGAAATCGCCACCAATTATGTAGTGACCTGAATATGAAGATAGGGACAAAAAGAGATTTTCAAAAAAAGCAGGTTCATCTTTGTTAGGTGCATATACATTTATCAGATTGACTAAAATAGAATTTATAGTCCCGCTAAGTATAACATATCTTCCTGCCAGATCTATGAATCTGTTATTCAGATGAAAAGGAACCGCTTTATGAATCATTATAATTACACCTCTCGAATGGGAGTTGAAGCAAGCAGCATGAATCTGACCAGGGAATCTTTTTTGGATCTTGCCAATGTCTTTTTTAGTTAGGTGAGTTTCTTGTAGAAAAATTATCTTAGATCCCATTTGTTTGATTCTACTCAATACCTGTTTCATCTTTACTATTTTGTTAAGGCCCCTTGTATTCCAGCTGGAAATTTTCAAATCTGTTCTGTTAGCCATAAGATTTGTGGTAATGAACATTTTGATCAATGATCAATTTCCTTCCATCTTTCCCTGTAGTGCATGACAAAGCAGCATGAGAAAAAAAGAAAAAAGGAACAAAAGAAAAAAAAGAAAGGTTATAAGGAAAATAAAAAATAACAAACAAAACAGCAAAAACATTATATTCACATAAGATGAGAGAGTCTTCAGCATGAGAACACCATACACTTCCCCAAACGAAGTATATGTAAAAAACCCAAAAGTTAGCGTGAACTCTGGTCATGTAGAACGTTTGATCCTCATCAGAAGGAGCAACGTGATGTAAACACTGACCCATAACATAACAGATCCACTAAATAAGTCAAATAACCACACACTCAGTTTAGCGGCAGCTTAATAAGAATGCGTTTGAGTCTCTGACGTGATGGTGTCGCTAGAATTCGCACACACCCGCATATGGACACCCAGAATCACTGGAAAAAAAATATATATATATATATATGTGCACATATACATGCTTAACTTAATCTTTCCTCCCCTCTTCAATTAGTCTTAAAGACAGAAACATCACCGGAGTCAACACAATGTGTTCTCTATAGGCCTTTATCTTGAGTAACTCCGTGGGATGATGAAATGAAGTAAAATAAATTTTCGAGGCATTAATCAGTCAAAACTTTACCTTACAAGATGAGACACGGAGGATGAAAACAGAGGCCGATGTAGGAGATCAAAGACAAAAACGTAAACAAACAAACAAAAAAAAAAACAAAACAGAGAAAAAAAAAAAACGAAATCCTGTCCATAATCCTGTAAACCAGAGTATCCTGTGCCAGCGTTGATAGTCTGCATCATTCTTGTATGGTCTCTGTAGTGCCCGAATCGGGACCGGCTTGGTGATCCAGTACTCCTCATTACTCTCAGCCCTCAGGGCGGGGGGACCCCCGCGCCGATGGTTGCATTCCCCGCAGATATTCCTCTGCTTCACGAACCGTCTTAAAGATCCGGCGTTTGCCCTCATGTGTAATCACAAGGTGGGCAGGATAAAGCATACCATAGCGGATATCCATAGCTCTGAACCGGGCCTTCACCCCATCAAATTGTCGCTGACGCTGGCGAGTCTCGGACGACAAATCAGGAAAAAAAACGAGACGGTGATTTTCGTGTCGCACTTCTCCCAACCTCCTGGCTGCTCTCAGGGTTTTCTCGCAGTCTCTATAGTTGAGAAACTTCATGATGATGGTTCTAGGTGCAGTAGAAGACCGATTTGGGTTTACCTGGCCGATGCGATGGGCTCGCTCGATAACAGGTGCAGGAGTGAGAGTGTCTCCCAAAGTTTTAGGAAGCCACTCTTCCAGGAAGGCACACATGTCATGACTTTCAGATTTTTCAGGGAGGCCGACCAGCCTGAGATTAGAACGTCTAGCCCGGTCTTCTTGTTCCTGAACTTTGTAGCTCAACAGTTTAGCTGTTTCCTCCAGACGCTCAGCCTTTTGTTGGAGAGTTATTACATTATCCTTGAGAAATCCTCCCCTCTGCCTCTTCAATTCTCCTGGCATGAGACTCAATATCGACCTTGATCCCGTTTATTGCCTCCATCACATCGGCAGATTGTCTATTTATATCCTCTTTTAAAGAACGAATCTCACTCAGGATATCGCTGTTCGTGGGCATGGCTGTTCCTTCCGCTGTTGCCTCGTTTGCGACGCCCATGCTGCTAGCATCATTTGTGGGGAAGTTAGCATCTGCATTCATCACCTCCTTTCGTGGCCCTGTTTTAGATAATAGCTGGCCCGTTTTACTGATTTTAGGCGGCATCTTTTCCATTGAAATCTTAACAAGGATGTGTATAGTCGTGTGTCGAATTGTCGGTAGAGTTTCAGGTATATTCCAGAAAATTAGTGGAGAGCCGTTTTGCCTGCGACTGATCAGTGGCGCGCCATAACCGGAACTCGAATGATTTGGGATTGTTGAACACTGCGCCGGCCGCCGGCTACTGAACAGCCGGCCGCAGCATGGGCCACCGGCTGGCGAACGGCGGCAGCACCGGCTGCCGGCCGACCTTCAGCACTGGCCATTCCGCCCCTGGTTGAACAGGTAATAGCTTTGTTTACTACAGTGGGAGATGTCTGCTGAATAACTCTGGTTATACTGGCTAATGACTGAACGTTGTTGGTTGGAGTCGGTAGACTCTTTCAATAGATTTTAGCATAAGTTAGCCACCCATCTTTAGCATTGAAAACTGAGCTGGTGAGGACACGCCGAGAAAGATAAATCCTCGCCCACAATCGTCTCTGCTCTGGCGACGCCAGACCCGCTTCGCCGCCGGTCCAATTGAAATGGCTACCGCTGTGTGTTACAAGGGGGATGACTGTCGTGTTTGTTACATTCAGTTGAGCTGAGTTGTTTTTAGTTGTAGTTGTTGCTGCTGATATTTTCTGCCGGACGGCTTCTTGCTCTATCGCGAGGGAGCGTGTTGTTAGGAGGCGACACAAGCTAGGGGGCCGGATCTTGGAACACGGAGGGGAAGGGTGAGTGAAGGGGGGGCAGGCTACGTTTTTCAAATCTGTCTCAACAGCCAATTTTGTTTTTCAGATCGTAGACCCTAGCTTTAAAGGGATAGTTCCGTTTTTTTCACTAAGGACATTAGATACAGTAGAAAGTTCTCTCTTCTCCACCAGTAAGACACAGTCTGTAAGAGTCGGTGACGAAAAAAAAGACACCAACGGGAAAGGACCATACCAAATACGAAGGGTATTTTCTCCGCCTACAAGGACTCAAATCAAAAAATAATACCACGGTTTAAGAGTACGCTACATATGATTGTTTTTAAGAGCATAAACATTTTGGAAATATTAAATTTATCCGGACCTAAGCCAACTTGTGTCATGTATCCCTCCACTAAATCACTCCACCGTAGTTAGCTAGCGGCCTCAGAGACTGTTTTACACTAATTGAAAGCACATTATATGACAAATATTTCTGAGATGGGCTTTTGTGATGCTTTCCTTGATGCAGAAATAGATGTGCATCATGGAGGACTCAGCTTTCACCGTATTCCTCTGCGTAACGAGGGCATGTGGTTACATCGTATAGCGAATGCATCTCTCGTTATCTGTGACCTGATAGATTGTGTGCACAGATCTATACATCTCTCCCTCTCTCTCTCTCTCTCTCTACATATATATATCTATATATATATATATATATATATATATATCTATATCTATATCTATATCTATATCTATATCTATATATATATATATATATATATATATATACATACAATATTGTATACAGAGACCCGATCAAAATCTTAAGACCAGTTGAAAAATTGCTAGAATATGCATTTTGCACATTTGGACCTTAATGAGGTTTTAAATTGAGCTACAATATGCAAAAGCAAGAAGGGGAGTGTGACAAAAAGCACTTTGAAAAAGTAATTTATTGAAAACAACAAGTAAACTGAAATAGGCTGTTTATCAGCTGATCAAAAGTTTAAGACCATCGCTCAAAAAATTACAAAAAACTCTCCAAACCAGAACAAAAATGTTTCTCAGTAGGACTCAGTAATGAGTTGCTCCACCATTCTTGTTAATCACTTCAAAAATTTGTTTGGGCATGCTTGATGCAAGTGTTCCCAGGAAGCTTTTGGGAACATTGCTCCAAATGGTGAAGATTCATGAAAGGCATCAACTGTCTGGAACTGATGGCCATTGTTATAAACTTCCCTTGCCATCCATCCCCAAATGTTCTCTATGGGATTTAAATCAGGGGAACATGCAGGATGGTCCAAAAGAGTGATGTTATTCTCCCTGAAGAAGTCCTTGGTCAAGCGAGCTTTGTGAACTGCAGCGTTGTCCTGTTACAAGCTGTTACAACACAGACGAGGGCCCTCAGTCATGAGGGATGCCCACCTCAACATCTGCACGTAACCCGCCGCCGTTTGACGACCCTGCACCACCTGAAGCTCCAGTGTTCCACTGAATAGAAAAGCAGTCCAGATCATGTTGGACCCCCTCCACTGTGCCGGGTAGAAAACATCTCAGGTGGGATCTCCTTGTCATGCCAGTAACGTTGGAAGCCATCTGGACCGTCAAGGTTACATTTTTTCTCATCACAGAATTAAACTTTTCTCCACCTTTCAATGCCACATGCTTGATGCTCCCTGGCAAAGTAGTTTTGCGGCGTTGAAGGAGACGAGGTCTTTGAATTCGTTTTTTGTTTTTGAAACCCTTTTCCCGCAGATGCCGTCTGATGGTTATTGCGCTGCAGTCGGCATCAGTAAGGGCCTTAATTTGGGTCGAGGACTGCCCTGTGTCTTGACAGACAGCCAATAGGATCATCCGGCTCAGCGCAGGTATAAATTTTTTGGGTCTTCCACTTGAATTTTTTGTTCCATAATGCTCAGAGTCTTTCAAAAAATGTAGAATGACTGTCTTTCTGTGTCCAACCTCAGCAGCAGTGGCACGCTGTGAGAGGCCTTGCATATGCAGCTCGATGATCCACATTCAAGAAGAGAAAGCTTCTTAGCTTTAGCCATCGGAGGGCATGACCGTGTGAATGCCTGACAGAAAATGACAATTTTGAGCAGATTTTAGCTTTAACCCTCCTGTTGTCCTCGGGTCAAAATGACCCGCCACTGTGTTAAAAAACAAACAAAAAAAATACCCTAAACAATATTTTTTCAACTTGAAATTTTTTGACTTTTCCTAGATTGGCCCAAACTGTACAAAAAGTGAAATGTTGCTTTTATTCACATTTCCAAGTAAGCTGTACAAACAAAGGTACAAAGGTGGTCTTCGGGTCAAAATGACCCGTGAGACAAATAGTGTTGAAATCAAGGTCACAGAGTTATTTACACACCACAGAATGAAACAATGTTTTAGTTGTGTCTCAGATCAATCAGTAGCAGAAGTAAACAAGACAGTACCAGAAGTAAACAAGACAAGACAGGTGGCGCTCTCACAGATCGCAGAGCTCTTTGTCTGTGGATTCTAGAGGTTATAAAGGTGCTGCAGATGACAGGACCCCGCATTCTCTCTGTACTGGAGCCATGAGTGTGCATTATAACGTTGGAGAGGCTCTAGAGCAGATTTTTTCAGATGTCCAGCAAGACAACTCTGATTCAGAACAGGAAACGGAGGATGTATCAGAAGAAGAAGATGGGGAGGAATCAACAGCAGGGCATGATGAATCATGCCAATGACATTGTCTCTACATTCTACCTGTTTATCACACCAGCAATAGAAAAAACTAGAAAAGCACTTGGAGAGCGCAGACCTCCACCAGCACCACAGTCCTCTCCCAAATTGTGATTTTTACCATAAATATTAGTCCTACCTTTATTTCATCTAAATATTTAGATTCCTTGACCATGAAAACATACCATTAGCAACTAGATTCATCATGATATCTATTTTAGTTTAGTAGTTATTCACGTAGATCACAGTTTTCGTCATGGCGGATCTAGACGGTGATCCAGATCAACACCAAAATTAAATTGCTTCTTCCTGTTCCCATGCTGAACCTTTCCTGAAAATTTCATCAAAATTCATCCATAACTTTTTGAGTTTTTTTGTTCAAAGACAGACAGACAGACAAAGAAACTCTCCCGAAAACATAACCTCTTTGGCAGAGATAATAATCCTGGAGATGACAAATTTGGAGGGTTTTTACAAATATGGAGACAGGTGGAAAAAGATGGATGAGACTGACCTGCAGGCTTACTTAGGGCTGCTAATCTAAGCAGGTGTATACAGGTCCCAAGGTGAGGCTGCAGCTAGTCTATGAGATGCAGAGAGTGGTGCTAGTTGTGCTAATTAGTTGAATGGATTGTTATTTTTCACATTTTTGACATATTGTCTTAAATTGTGCACTGAAAAAAAAAACTGAGTCATCAGAATGAATAAAAATGCATTCAAAACTCCTTTTTGCACATTTCTATTCTTTTCTTAAACTATAGAAATACAAGTGGAGAGGAAAAAATCAGGTTTTCACACATTTTGTGGTGAATGACAAGTTGTTTCTTCAAGCAAGATGAAAATTTTGTGTTTAAAATTAAATTAAGCTGTTTATATTGGAGGTTTAGTGAAGACGGGTCATTTTGACCTGGAGGACACGGGGTGTATACAGAATATGAGGACAACTGGAGAGTTAATAGCCTTTTTTCTCAAACCTTTGATCAGCTGATAAACAGCATTTTTCATTTTTCTTGTTGTTTTCAATAAATTACTTTTTCAAAGTGCTTTTTGTTGCACTCCTCCATCTTGCTTTTGCATATTGTAGCTCTATTTAAAACCTCATTAAGGTCCAAGTGTGCAAAATGCATATTCTAGCAATTTTTCAACTGGTCTTAAGATTTTGATCAGGTCTGCATATATATATATATATATATATATATATATATATATATGTATATATGTATATATATGTATATATGTATATGTATATATATATATAATATATATATATATATACATACATGTATGTGTGTGTGTGTGTGTGTGTGTGTGTGTGTGTGTATATATATATATATGTATATATATTGATATATATTGATATATGTATATATATATATATATGTATATATATATATATATATATATATATATATATATATATATATACAGTCATGGAAAAACTATTAGACCACCCTTGTTTTCTTCAATTTCTTGTTCATTCTAATATCTGGTACCACTAAGCGTATAATACAATGAACACAACAAAAATGCAGCTGGTCACATAATACTTTATGTCCTATTTGACATTCTTAAGCTTAATTGATTCCCAGGGTATATAAGAGGCCATTTCATGTCACAAGCAGCACTGCACATGCAAAGGCCTAGAGTGGTTTCCTGCTTACATTCAAGCCGCAGCACAACTCAGAAGTTGTCAGCTCTCACATAATGCCTAAAACAAAAGAATTATGTGAAGCCACAAAGGCAGCCATCTTGGCACTGCTGGAAATTGGCATGAGTGAGAGACAGGTAGAAAAAAACTGAAGATCTCCAAGACAGCCGTTCATTACAACAACAAAAAAACAAGCTGAACATGGCACTACCAAATTGCTACCTGGCCGTGGCAGGAAACGTCTTTCTACCCCACGAGATGACCGTGCACTCATCCGTTCCTGTGTCAGGAATCGTCGTCAGACCTCCAGGGACCTTAAAGATGAGTGGGCACTGTCGAGAAATGTGCCTTGTTCAGCAAGGACAGTTCGAACCCGACTTGTTGAAGCTGGTTTGAAGTCAGACAGAGCACGCAAGAAGCCCTTCATCAATGAAAGGCAGAGGAAGGCCGGTTACTCTTTGCTCGAGACCACAAGGATTGGACTGTTGATGATTGGGCTAAGGTTCTCTTCAGTGATGAATCCAATTTTGAATTGATGCCCTCCAGCCAACTTACTGGTTAGGAGGAAGCCTGGAGAAGCTTACAACCCAGACTGTCTTGCCCTACAGTATAACATGGGGGTGGATCAGTCTGCATATATATATATATATATATATATATATATATATATATATATATATATATATATATATATATATATATACAGGACTACCCTTGAAAACAGTCTTCTTCCATCAGCTGGAAAACTCTTTCCTGCCTCGAATGACTGGATTTTCCAACAAGACAATGCCCCTTGCCACACTGCAAGGTCAGTTAAAGCCTGGATGGAGGACCACAACATTCGCACCATGCCTTGGCCTGCTCAATCACCAGATCTTAATCCAATTGAATATATATATATATATATATATATATATATATATATATATATATATATAACAAAGAAAATTTGTTTGAATTTGTCCAACAGGAATGGGCTGCTGTGACAGCAGAACAATGTCAGAAGCTGGTGGAGAGCATGCCAAGACGCATGGCTGCAGTCATCAAAAACAATGGTTATGCAATCAAGTATTAACTCTTGTGTGTATCATGTGTTTAAAGCAAACAGAAAAGAAAACATGGAATGCTTAAAAGTAGTGTTTTTGGCGGTACAATGCCATAGCTATTGATGTAAGAATTTAAGTAATTTTGGTTATTATCAAGAAAACCATGGAAAATGAATAGTTCTTAGTTCTTAAATTAAACTCTCATGAGCTATTTTTGTTGTTATCATTATAATTGTCCAAACAAATGTACCTTTAGTTGAGCCAGGCATTAAAATTAACAAGAAACTGAAGAAAACAAGGGTGGTCTAATAATTTTTTCCATGACTGTATATATGTGTGTGTGTGTGTGTGTATATATATATGTGTATATATATATATATATATATAAATAGATATAGATATAGATATAGATATAGATATATATAGATATATACATTTATAAGAGGCAAATACACAGTCATCGTTGCGTGTGTGCATGTGTGTTTGAGATCGAGACACACCACACACAAGTAGTCTGCACTGTTTTGATATACAGCCTCCTCTACTCTGCTTATTTGTTTCTGACATATCATTATTACTTACTTTGAGCAGAAACTGTCATTAGGTCCTTCAGGTTTGGGATGTTTTTTCCAGTTTATCTTTGGGAAATTGAAGAATGTCCACAAAACTCCAGGATTCAGAAGAGCAGAAAAGTGTATTTGATGAGTAATACTGCCGTTGGTATCACCTATTTCCTCTGGCTAGTTCTTACCTTTGTATTCCTCCCGGTCTGTTCGTCTCCATCTTCAGCAATTCTTCTTCTGTAAACTCCGGTACATCCAGGTATCCTCTTGACTCCAAAGTGAATGGGACTTCGTTGGCGTCATAATCATCCTTTTTTTTTTTTTCCTGCATTGTCTCTTCCTCACACCGCTAACAGTTAAAACAGAAGAATTATGATACTTGATAAAAGTTACACGAAGCTACAACCGGTGTCTGGCTTGAATATTTTGTTCAGCTGAGAGAGACGGGGGGGGGGGCAGAGTGTTTTAGTGGAGGGATACATGACACGAGTTAGCTAGGTCCAGATAAACTATATTTCTGAAATGTTAATGCACTTAAAAACAATCATATGTAGCATACTCTTAAACTGTGGTATTACTGTTTGATTTGAGTTCTTGTAGGTGGAGAAAATACCCATTGTATTTGGGATGGTACTTTCCTGTTAGCGCCTATTTTTTCGTCTCTGATGGTTACAGACTGTGACTTACTGGTGGAGAAGAGAGAACTTTCTACTGTATCTAATGTCCTTAGTGACCATATGGAGCTCATGCAACACCACTTCAAAAATACTGAACTATCCCTTCAAGGGATTGGGACTGAACAGCTGTGTAGCCTTAAGAAAACCACTAATCAGTAAGGCTAACCAGAGAAAAGGCTTCAGTTTGCTAGGGAGCACAAAGGTTGGACTGTGGAGGACTGGAAGAAGGTCATATGGTCTGATGAGTCCAGATTGACCCTGTTCCAGAGTGATGGGAGCATCAGGGTAAGAAGAGAGGCAGGTGAAGTGATGCACCCATCATGCCTAGCGCCTACTGTCCAGGCCTGTTGGGGCAGTGCTGTGATCTGAGACAAATCTGTGACATCGAAGCAGCTAATCGAAACAATGCCACTGCAAATGTGTTCAAAGCTAAAGGGGGTCCAGCAAAATAGGCCATATGTACACTATATTGCCAGAAGTATTTGCTCACCTGCCTTGACTCACATATGAATTTAAGTGACATCCCATTCCTAATCCATGGGGTTCAATATGACGACAGTCCACCCTTTGCAGCTATTACAGCTTCAACTCTTCTGGGAAGGCTGTCCAAAAGGTTTAGGAGTGTTTATGGGAATTTTTGACCATTCCTCTTGAAGCACATTTGTGAGATCACATACTGATGTTGGATGAGAAGGCCTGGCTCTCAGTCTCCTCTGTAATTCATCCCAAAAGTGTTCTGTCAGGTTGAGGTCAGGACTCTGTGCAGGCCAGTCAAGTTCATCCACACCAGACTCAGTCATCCATGTCTTTATGGACCTGCTTTGTGCACTGGTGCACAGTCATGTTGGAAGAGGAGGGGGCCAGCTCCAAACTGTTTCCACAAAGTTGGAACATGGAATTGTCCAAAATGTCTTGGTATGCTGAAGCATTCAGCATTCCTTTGACTGGAACTAAGGGGCCAAGCCCAGCTCCTGAAAAACACCCCCACACCATAATTCCCCCTCCACCAATCTCTACACTTGGCACAAAGCAGGAGAACAAGTATTGTTCTCCTGGCAACCGCCAAACACAGACCCGTCCATCAGATTGCTAGATGGAGAAGTGTGATTCGACACTCCAGAGAACAGATCTCTGCTGCTCTAGAGTCCAGTGGCGCCATGCTTTACATCACTGCATCAACGCTTTGCATTGCACTTGGTAATGTGAGGCTTGTATGCAGCTGCTCGGCCATGGAGACCTATCCATGAAGCTCTTTGCACTGTTCTTGAGCTAATCTGAAGGCCACATGATGTTTGAAAGTCTGTAGTGATCGACTCTGCAGAAAGTTGGCGACATCTTCGCACTATGTGCCTCAGCATTGACTGATCTCGCATCCAGCAACCGTCAGTTTTGTGACCTAACACTTGGTGGCTGCGTTCCCAAACACTTCAACATTCTTATAATACAGCCGACAGTTGACTGTGGAATATTATATTATATATATTGTAATATCATGAGAGGTCTTCCAGACGGGTTAAACTGAGGATGTGCCAAAAAATGCAAAAATAAGGAGGTTTCACAAAAAAGGTCCAAATAGCCCAACCAAAATCCAAAACAACTCAAGGAACTCTTTTTGACTCAAAGTTTAACTAAAAGTGCCCCAAATGGAAAAAGAGTCTCTTATCATTAATCTGCAGTTACTCAACAAAAAGTGTCCGACTTTCCTGTTGGTTCAGGGTTGGTCTCCAGCCAACTTTTCCCCCCACTTCAGGTTTCTACCCCCTTCTTGATGTGGTCCTCTCCTCTTCAGTGTTCTCTCCAACTGCCTCCCCTTTGTTCTGTTGCTCCACTCCTGCTTCAGCTGTGCTTCAATCAGGTGTCTTAACCCTCTGCAGCTGTTGGTTTCCTGGTGGCTTCTGGGCACTGTAGTTTTGAGTCCGGCGGCCATCTTGTGGTTAGACCCTTGGGGTTGTTTGGTGTCGGCCATTTTGATGATGGACAGTTGCATTCTGGGAGATGCAGTTGGAATGTACCGCCCCTCCATTACCTGTTCCCTTGTGATGCCACAATACATATCTATCTATCTATCTATCTATCTATCTATCTATCTATCTATCTATCTATCTATCTACATATATATATATATATATATATATATATATATATATATATATAAATATATATATATATATATATATATATATATACATATATATATATATATATATGTATATATATATATATATATATATATATATATATATATATATATATATATATATATATATATATATATATATATATATATATATATATATATATATATATATATATATATATATATATATATATATATATATATATATATATATATATATATATATATATATATATATATATATATATATATATATATATATATATATATATATATATATATATATATATATATATATATATATATATATAGTCATGGAAAAATTATTAGACCACCTTGTTTTCTTCAATTTCTTGTTAATTTTAATGCCTGGCTCAACTAAAGGTACATTTGTTTGGACAATTATAATGATAACAACAAAAATAGCTCATGAGAGTTTAATTTAAGAACTAAGAACTATTCATTTTCCATGGTTTTCTTGATAATAACCAAAATTACTTAAATTCTTACATCAATAGCTATGGCATTGTACAAAAACACTACTTTTAAGCATTCCATGTTTTCTTTTGCTTTAAACACATGATACACACAAGAGTTAATACTTGATTGCAGAAATATTTTTTTTTATCACTCCGCCGATCCCTCGTGCCATGCTCTCCACCAGCTTCTGACATTGTTCTGCTGTCACAGCAGCCCATTCCTGTTGGACAAATTCAAACAAATTTTCTTTGTTTTTGGGCTTGTGGTTCTCCATTTTGAGTTTGATGATTTTCCACAGGTTTTCAATTGGATTAAGATCTGGTGATTGAGCAGGCCAAGGCATGGTGCGAATGTTGTGGTTCTCCATCCAGGCTTTAACTGACCTTGCCGTGTGGCAAGGGGCATTGTCTTGTTGGAAAATCCAGTCATTCGAGGCAGGAAAGAGTTTTCCAGCTGATGGAAGAAGACTGTTTTCAAGGGTAGTCCTGTACATGACCTGGTTCATTCCTTCACACAATTGCATTTGCCCTGTTCCACTCATACTGAAACAACCCCAGATCATGACTGATCCACCCCCATGTTTTACTGTAGTGGCAAGACAGTCTGGGTTGTAAGCTTCTCCAGGCTTCCTCCTAACCAGTAAGTTGGCTGGAGTGGGCATCAATTCAAAATTGGATTCATCACTGAAGAGAACCTTAGCCCAATCATCGACAGTCCAATCCTTGTGGTCTCGAGCAAAGAGTAACCGGGCCTTCCTCTGCCTTTCATTGATGAAGGGCTTCTTGCGTGCTCTGTGTGACTTCAAACCAGCTTCAACAAGTCGGTTTCGAACTGTCCTTGCTGAACAAGTCACATTTCTCGACAGTGCCCACTCATTTTTAAGGTCCCTGGAGGTCTGACGACGATTCCTGAAACAGGAACGGATGAGTGCACGGTCATCTCGTGGGGTAGAAAGACGTTTCCTGCCACGGCCAGGTAGCAATTTGGTAGTGCCATGTTCAGCTTGTTTTTTTGTTGTTGTAATGAACGGCTGTCTTGGAGATCTTCAGTTTTTTTCTACCTGTCTCTCACTCATGCCAATTTCCAGCAGTGCCAAGATGGCTGCCTTTGTGGCTTCACATAATTCTTTTGTTTTAGGCATTATGTGAGAGCTGACAACTTCTGAGTTGTGCTGCGGCTTGAATGTAAGCAGGAAACCACTCTAGGCCTTTGCATGTGCAGTGCTGCTTGTGACATGAAATGGCCTCTTATATACCCTGGGAATCAATTAAGCTTAAGAATGTCAAATAGGACATAAAGTATTATGTGACCAGCTGCATTTTTTGTTGTGTTCATTGTATTATACGTTTAGTGGTACCAGATATTAGAATGAACAAGAAATTGAAGAAAACAAGGGTGGTCTAATAATTTTTTCCATGACTGTATAGATATATCTATATATATATATATATATATATATATATATATATATATATATATATATATATATATATATATATATATATATATATATATATATATATATATATATATATATATATATATATATATATATATATATATATATATATATATATATATATATATATATATATATACATATATATATATATATATATATATATATATATATATATATATATATATATATATATATATATATATATATATAGATATAGATATATATACATACATATATATATATATATATATATATATATATATATATATATTCCCTCTTGAAACCCGTCAATTCATTTTTGTCCTTTGTGGGGGACATAACTTTTAGCAATCTTACATAAGAACCATTCACCACTCTCTTTGGTTCCTGCTGTCCTGTGAAGAGGGCAATACTGGACTTTCAGATGATGTCAAACATGTGGGGGTGTGTCTTAAGGGGCACACGGTCTTTCTTTCAAAATGGCAGGAATCTCAACCTCCACATTTTATGGCAGCAAGAGAGGTAAGTGACATTTTTTTGCAGATATCTTGATTCTCTTGCTAATAAACAAATTGACCTTAACTTCAATTTAGGATGATTTTATAACAATACAATAATTTTGACCCTTTCAAAACATAACTTTTATTCAATGTCCTTTGTAGTGGACAACAGGACTTACCACTATTTTCTCATGAATTTCCATGCTGCAGGAGAAAAAGGGCTGAGTGAGGCTGAAATGATTTTGCTCAAGATTGTGGAGGGATACTCAGACATAGAGCTGTGGTGAGACCTCTCCTTAACAGAGTGCAACAGGGCTGTCTCTATCTGCCTAGACCAGGGAAGGCCTGTATAGATGATCAAATGATTCCATTTTCAGGTTGTTGTCCTGTATGGCAGTTTGTGCCAGGGAAACCAAATCCCACAGGTCTAAAAGCTTTTGTACTCGCCAGGCCCAATAGTCTAGTGCTGGATTTTGAAGTTTACAGAGCAAAGAGTACAATCACCAACCAGCAGCTGGGAATCGGAGGGAATGCAGTTGCTCGGATGGTGCAGTCTCTTCCAAGAGGAACATACCAGTGTTTCCTCTACATTCATTTAGGAGCGGCGGGCCCGCCGCTCCTGCATTTTTTTTTTTAAACTGTAAATACACTACTGCAGCATCATGTCGCCGCCTTCACAGCAGAGTCCTGCATTAAACTGGGTGTCGCGGGTGCTGAGGCAGATAACTATCTTGCCCATAGTTGTGTCGCTATGGTTTGCTTACATTTAATAAAATGCATTTTTCCTCTCCGCTCTGACAAACGCCTCCTCCCCCGCTCCTCTTATGCAACACCGATAAGCCGCACGGCAACCAAACCGTCTCTCTGCAGGCGGAGTCCCCCCCGACATGCATTTTTTTTTTAAGAGGCTGCTGCCACCGCGGGCCGAGACGTAGCGGTGATTCAGCGAACGTCAGAGCAGAGGCCACCTAAAAGTGCCTCACAACACTCCCTGTCATAGAACGAGCCGATAACTTCTGAATCGTTAATTCTCTTTATAAACAGACTCAAACAGCGTGTCATACAGTTAGCGGTTCTCTCTCTCAGTCTACACTTCCGTAACCCTCAGCCAATCCCCGGGCTCTCCCTTAGCAGCCTGAACACTACAAAGATCGTCTACTCTGACGATGCTCACTCTGACATACTACTATGACACTCCCTTCCCTAAAAACAATTCAGTAGAAATGCTTTCCCACGTCCAGTTCTTCGATAGTTTGATATGATTAGCTGCTGCCAGGCGACTACAGCCAGAAAGTTCAAAACGCTGGACTCTGATCAGCAGGGCAAAATCTGTGCATGTGCTCTTTGGCGGCAACCGCTCCCACCGCGGCAGTCCAAACCGCGTGCTGTCTGCCGCCTGTCCCTCATTGAAATGACTGGAAGCGGCGCGTTGTGTGAAGGGGATGATAAAGACACACACACACTACACATACAGACATACAGACATACACACACTCTCACACTCAGGCGGCGGATGAAGGAGGGACCACAACGTTAAAAAAATATATATAATTTAAAAAAAAAACAATTTAAACAAACATTAATGGATGACCTGAAGCTTACCAAACAATCTCTCCAAGCAAAGATCTCAGCATTTTTAAGCCAACTGCCCTTACTAAGAAGGGAAGCACAGCTAGCAGTGTAGGAAACTTTCAGCATGTAGTTTTTCCTTATTGTCAGGCACTTGCTATAACTTTATGATTCATCTTCTCTCCACCTGCTGAGCTTACATGGTTACATGAAATGTTACATTCTTCCTGTTTTTTTAAATACTTTTTATACTTTATGCAGTTTTTTAAAAAATTTTTTTTGAGAATGTTGTAGTTGTGTGCCCACAGTGCTCACTATTTATTCAGATCTAAATGGTCTAAATGGTCTTTAATTATGATATTATGGAGCATTATTGACACTCCATTTGCCAAAGATGGTGGAGGCAGCACATTCATCACGTTGCAGAAGACAGGGATGCAAAGGGAAGACATTTGTGAAATGTATTAAATGTGACATGTTTCTCTGTGTTTCGAAGGCTAAAAACTGCTTCCTGTCATACCATGCATGATTTGTTGGGACTGTGTGAAATGACCTCATAATCAGGTCCAGTTAAAGGGACCAGAATGCAGTTTAAAAAATGTTATTTCTCAAAATGATGTTTTGATGTTCCAGAGTGTTACTTTTAACAAAATGAAATTTGTGAAATATCAAGCTTCTCAGTCTTTACAGAAATCCATAGGGAAATGAACTGACGTTTTTTTTTGTACAGAGACCCCATGCCCACTACTAGGGACATGTCATAAAAATGTAATAAAACATAATATCAACATTTTTTTTGTTTTGGCTTATTTCTTTCAACCACCAGACTTAGATTATCCAAAAAAAAAAATCTAAAGTTCGAAACTTTTTTTCTTCTGGGTCTCGGGAGAATAAATATATATAATATACTGGATTTGTTGCACAGGTGGCATCCTATCACAGTTCCATGCTGGAATTCACAGAGCTCCTGAGAGGGACCCATTCTTTCACAAATATTTGCAAAAGCAGTCTGCATGCCTAGGTGCTTGATTTTATACACCTGTGGCCATGGAAGTGATTGGAACATCTGATTATTTGGATGGGTGAGCGAATACTTTGGCAATATAGTGTATCTCATTTTGGTCTTCGTCACAGTGGCTTGTTGACGTCACATCTTCTTCAGTTTCACCACAATCATATCATATATCATATAATAGTATGTATAAGCTGACATTATTCCAACTGTATCCTTCTCACTCACTTATCAAGCACAAAACACTGCTGCTGATGCCCTGCAACAGTATCCTCTGTGAGTTCTCTGCGGTCCGTCCAGATTGTTACTCTGTAGTCCGGAAGAAAAACTGTCCGTCACAGGCACCGTCTCACACACACACACACACACTGCTGATTGGCTGTTGACGCACAGCCACACATGACACATGACATCACCTGAAAAGATCAACTTTTTTTTTAAAAAAATTGACATGGCACAACAAGCGAAGTGATCGCCCTGAACGCAGCAGTCACATGGCGGGAGGGTAAGCCTCGTCCCATCGTGGCTGTACATTGACTTTGCATGGAGAGTGATCGCCAAAGACGCTCAAGTCACTTTTGGCGTGTAGGCACCTTAACTTTTGAGATCAGAAGCATTGATCTGAAGCTAAATTTTGAGGGGTATCTTATTTTCTAATAAAAAAAATATATCATGTAGCAACTTTTGTTCAAACTGTATCAATTTCAGGCTTAAAAATCAACAACCTCATACTCAGTTTTCATTCCATCTTTGAAATTTTTTTGTAATATTAAATTGCAAAATTAAACAGCCCCTGTTTTAGCCATACCCATTTCTGATCTAAGCCCTTACCTAACCTTCACCCTTTTCAATGGTATGGCAGACAAAATAAACAAATTAGGTCCTTTATATAAGTAAATATCCATCTCTGATAGGAAAATTGATATGAAAGCAGTTATCATTGGTGGCCATTTTGAAAAATGGCTGCCATTGGTGCTATGTTAAAAATTCTTGATGCCTCCATATCCACATCTTTTTGGAATGCCTTTTGCTATCACTGTACCAAATTTCATGCTTGTGTCACATAATGAACTATTGTTGTGGAATTTCAAGCTGAGCTGCTTCACTAACACAAGTTAGTGGGATTTAAAAGGAAAAAAAATGCTGTTTACAGCTGTTTTTTCCCACATGTGGTTATTATATTTGATATGACATGTAATTAATTCTTAAGTTGATAAAGTGATCAAAGATGATAGACCGCCTCATGTTGTTATGAATTTAAATTTATATTCGGATTGGGAGGCTTGGGGCATGTTTTTGGTTGCTTTGTTCATGAGTTTGGTGCATTCCATCAAGCAGGATTGTTGGTGCATTCCAGTTCAGCTCGACATGTTCCAGTTATGGGCTGCTAAAGTGGGGTAGCTGAATAACATCGGGTCTTTAACATGTGAAATTCAAAGTTGGAGTTCCTTGAATAACATCCTTCTTAATTCAGCATTATCTAATCCACCAGTTTGTTGGTGCATTCCAGTTACATCTACCTTGGAAGAGGGGATTGAGAATTACATCACATTCCAGCTCGACATGTTCCAGTTATGGGCTGCTAAAGTCGGGGTAGCTGAATAACATCCTTCTTTAACATGTGAAATTCAAAGTTGGAGTTCCTAGTGACATTATCTAATTTGCACCTCGAACTATCCCAGTTCCACTATTAGCTGGGACACACCATTTAACCCTCAATTGCATGTGTTTATCCTTTGGTACTTTTGGGTGATTTGAAACCCTTTTTTGTCCAAGTGTTGTGTGTGCTTAAGCTACAGCAAACTTAAAATTATCCTTAAAAATTTAATGTTTTTTTAACTGAGAATCACAACTTCTCTGCAATCTAGCAGGAGGGATCACAATATCTGGTTGGGTAGTGCTTGTTCAAAATCATACATGTGAAACAATCCTCCTTTGACAGCAAAAGGAAAGAGATCATACCACAATGCTGTCTTCTCCTTTTTATCTCAGCGTGTCCTGCTTTGCAGCCTTAGGAACAGTTATGACCCAGAGGGAAGTCATATTCAAGTCCAAAGAGTGGACCCAATTAGTAAACATGAGAGGACAGGATCAGCTCGATTCCTTATGAGGTCAGATATGTGGGTTGGAAAGTTGAGCAGGCAAAGAGGGTGTGTTCATGTGTGTGTGGGTGGGTGCGTGTGTGGGTGTGTGTGTGTTCAACTATCAGAGAGTCTGTGTGATGTCTGCAGAAAAATTGGGACAGCAGGCCTGTTGCTCCTGAAATGACTCTATAGAAAGCTGGCACAGTTGGGTGTCTGGAAACAGGTCAGACGTGGACAGGCAGTGTGAGGGCAATGTGTATGTGGCTTCAGTTGATACTGCAGGCAGGGGAGCTTTCCTTACTTTATTCTCAATTCTCAAGAGTGCTGCTTTGAACATGAGTGGGAATTTGAAAGGAGCTTTAAAGGATATCCATACCTTTTTATTAGCCAAAAAGACATTGGGTTACCTGTGCTATGCCAAACACAGTCACTAATTCACATCAACACACAACAATAATAATGTCCCTCCTTCTAACAACAGAGTGCAAATGTCTTCTTTTGTCCTTGAATTCTTCAGTCCTCACTCCTAGTCGGCCAACAATTCAGCATCTCATTAGCAACCTCAAAAAAATTCAATCAGCTATCTTCACACTTTCCTGGATGGGTTATATCTAAGCAAAAATATGTCATTTATTCTTATCTTTTATCCAAGCATACAGAGGTAGAATGGCAACTCCCCTGTGGCCCAACTGGGTGGATGTTGACCTTGAGAGAAGTTTGCCCTCATTTGTCTCTGATAGCGCTGAATGGACATTTGTCATGGCACTTATTTTAACAAGATGTGGCAAGAGGCAGATAATGTAAAACCTGGCCTCTCCATTCAACATTGGTCCACTCAATCCAAGATGCTGGAGGCAACCAGTGTGAGCCTTTCCCTCTGTCCTTGTCACCTGCCTTGTAACCATTTCGCTGACTAGTACTCTTCATGAAGTAATTTTGTATTCAGGAGAACGCTCCTGGAGTCATGCAATAGCAGAAAACTAGTGGGTATGTACCTGCAGTAAGATGACTGTAGTTGTTTACCTGCTGCCTTGGGCTAATCTTGTACTGTAACTTAATGATGGGGAGAAGCAGTTTTGCTGTCCAACAGGCTCCCATGAGCATCATTTACTAAGAATTATAGGGCATAGCATCCATTTCCAAGTCCACCTCTTTAAACTAATGATTTGATTTGAGCTTAATTGTTGTGTTTAATCATCATGCTTCTTTTTTTGGGTGTTCAGAATTAGAGTCTTTGGGCTTTCTAGAACCCTGGCAAACTGTTGTTCTGACTGAGATGTAGTACAGCTGTGGGTGGGAGCATCTCGCCTAAATGATCTCAGAGGACCTTAGTGTGCTGAATGCAGTGAGCGTAAAAGCCAGGGAGAACACTCTGGTGTTTCTTGGCCTTAGAAGTTTTCTGTGGACGCATTAGCATCAACATGGTGCAGCAAATGCATCTGTGCAGAACCCTCATCAGACTTAGTTGTCATCATCCTGTCAAATGTTTACTGAGACAAATGCAAAATAGATGTTTTGGTACCTTTTCTGAGCAAATTAAGACAAAGGCAAGCTTCTCATCAATGTCGAATGGGAGCCTCTGTGCAGTCACAGACAGAAACCCTGCTGCTTTGTGTCATATTTTCTGACAAGAAAGCTCAAGAAAGCTGCAAACTGGGGCAGATAATGTGAAAATAATCTCAAGCATGCCCGGCGCTCCATGGTATCCTTTCCTGTTTTAAACCATCTCAACAAAATCTTCTCCAACGAGGAGGTGTTCCTCACTGTCCGAGTTCAGTGAGTGAATTGCCAGCTCAAGCATGCGATTGCAGGGTGAATAAAGAGTGTAATCAGTGGACACAATTATCCTGACACTGCTTCCACACACCAACCCCCACACCTCTCTCCCCTGCAGTTGAGCTCACCCTCACCCCACTACCACATTCCCCCACTGCCCAACTTAGGCCTAACCAACTGGAATGTGGCAGGAGCCCCAAACAACCCAAATGGAAGTGTTAAGAACTGGTATAAACCGTACTGAGTGGAGAAGGCCGTTTTTCCCTTAGACTCTGGAGACAAGGTAATCCGTCAGTAGCCCTTGGTCAAACCCCCCCCCCCCCCCCCCCAAAAAAAAAATACTGAGCAGTGCCTAGCCAATCCAGGAGCTCGTTGACTCGGGACATTGGATAGGCATCAATCACCCTGCGATAGTCCACACAGAACCGTACAGGTCCATCCTTATTGACAACAAGAATAATAGGGCTACACCAGGCACTGTTAGACTTTTCTATTACTCCCATCTCCAGCATTGCTTTCAATTCCTTCTGAACCATTTTTCTTTTGTGTTCAGGCAGTCTGTAAGGTTGTGAAAAATCCTTATGCCTCAGGGGGTTTCAATATGGTGCTGTATGAGATCTGTACTTCCTGGCAATGGAGAGAATACATCAGCAAACTGCTGCTGCAGTTCTTCGACACCGACTCTTACAGTCTATGGCTTACTGAGGGAGAGGAGAGAACTTTCTATTGCATCTAATGTACTTAGTGGCATATGGAGCTCATACAACCCCACTTCAAAAAAACTGAATGATCCCTTTAACCAATGCCCCACGGCGAACCAGGTTCTGATGAACTAGTGACTGTTCACAAACCAAATCCACCATAGCCCAGGATACATGTACACGAAAGGGCGGTTCCCCAGCCCCAGCTGAGTGCTCCGTAATCGCCAATGATGGTCCTCCGGCGAGAAGTCCAGTCTGTTGAGGCCTGACAACAGCCTTTCTTATGTCAGCGAAGCTCCCCTGGGAAGACTCCGGCAGGCTGAGAGCAGCAGTCTGGAATTCCCCCGTTGTAACAGGGGGCCACTCCGATGCTGGCCAGCTGCAGGCCCGCGCTGTTTCCTCAAACCTCTCCAGGAAAGATTGTGGGTCATCTGCCACGGTCATCTTCTGCATGGAAACGCCAGAGATGGAGGAGGCAGGCAAGGGGCCAGATATCCCCCCTGACCGGGACAGCAGCTTCTTGAGTACATGGGTCTGCCTTTCCAACTGAAGACAGAGAGCGTCACGGTGCTGTCTATTCACAGCAGCCTGCTCTGTGTGCATCGCTGCAATTTCACCCAACATCTGAGCCAGGGCAGCCACTGACATACTGCGCTGAATGCGGTTGGGCACCAGTGTAACAGATGCTGCTGTTGGTGGGGTCCACTCAGCGCAATAATCACAACGTTGGATGGCAAACACAAGCAGACTTTATTCACTCACTGGGTTTCAACAATGCATATACAGTCTCAAGCATGCCTGGCGGTCAACAGGATCCTTTACGGTTTTAAACCACCTCAACATAAATCTTCCCAGAGACTATAAGACATGAAAGTTTATGAATATTCCCTAATTTACATGCATGCAAATTGAACTGGCGCAGCGAGGAGTGGCAGTACAGTTTGGGTTCAGTTTGTGTGCATTTCCATACTTCATTTCTATTGTTATGTTTTGCAGACTCAGTTTTATCTCTCTGTGTTTTTGTGAGTTGCAAGGCATTCACATCTCCACAGGAGGCCTCAGCATCATATCCACTACAAGTGCTGGCATCCTGCTGAAACTGCTACTGTTGTCTCATGATTCACAGTACACCTTTTAAATTGAGCCTCTGTCTTTTGATTTAACCACACTCAAACCCAAAAAAGTGACAGCTGGCTCACCGCTGATAATATGTCAGCCTATCTGCACCCCAAAACGGGGATATTTGCATATTGTTTGGCTCTGGAAACCTTCAATAGCAGAATTATCATCCCAGAAATAAAAAGAAGTCACTCTTTTAGATTTACATACTGTGCTGTTCAACATTCCTTTTTTGGCCTTTTGCCTATTTTTGCCTTTAATCTAAAACAGAGGCAGGTCTTTTCAATGAGACTAAAAGTGTGTATGTTATCGAAAGAGCTGTGGACAATTGGTTTGGATCCTCTTCTTTTGAACAGTTTGCTTTAAAAAGATAAAGAAGATTTTGGGAAATAACCTGAAGCATTTCTGAAATGTCATGAATTGTTTTTCATTTCATTTTATGTTTACATTTATTATTTTTTTCTTCAGACAACAGACTTTTGTGTTTGCTGAGGTTAAGTTCTTCTGATTGGTTTGGCTCTAAATTCTGTTGTTGCATATCCAAACCTACTCGACTACTTATTTCAGGATTGAAAAAACATATATGTTCTTTGCTCTTTCCAGACCACAGTGTTTTTTGTTGTGACAAATCTGCCTCATTTAATTCATTTATAGCCACTCAGTCCTTAGAGAAAGACTCCAGTTTTGTTTCTGCTCTGGTGTCACCACAGTAAGCACTGTCTGCAGCGAGAGCACATGACTTCTGTTCCCCCCTACAATTCCTTCTCCCCCTTCTCTGTCTTTCTTTTAAGCTGTGTCAGAAATTGTCATTGACAGTTTCTAGGGAAGATTGTGGCTCTTGGTGTTTGAGTCACTTTTTAATGATGTGCCCTGTTGCACAGCTCTCAAGCTGAATTTCATCACTGAGAAAAAACAAACAGTCTGGAGTGAGGATCAAAGTGTCATTTGAAAAGCTATCATCAAACAGAGCTGAAGGGACTGACAGCTCCTCCCAGCTCAAGCTGAGAGAGAAACTCTTTGTTTCTTTTTGCATCTGATGACTGGAGCATCAGCCAAGAGAGGAGAGGAGAGACAAAGACTGTGAAATTACAAGAATATGCTAAAAAGGAGAAGAGAAGAAAGGAGAGGAAGGAAATGCATGTAAAGGGTAAGGTGAAATGGCACAAGAGAAAAAAGAGGAGCTGTGAGAGGACAATATAGAAAAAGACATGTAAAGAGAGAAACTTCTCCCTTGTTTGTGTCCCATTTTTAATATTTGAAGAAAAGTGCGGTAAGAAGTTAATTAGTCAATTTGAAATTGCTTGTCTTTGACTAACACTTCTACAAGTTCACTCTGTGCACCTCCACGCACATAATTATTATATGACTGCTGTTTCAGGGCCCCTTGACCCCAAGTATTTAAAGTTTGGAAATTTTAGTATTTTACAGTAACTTACAGTCCAAGTGAACTCTGTCCCTCTCCTGTCCGGGTCTGGTGTTAATGTTTATATTGTGAATGAATCTGGGTGTTTGTGAGGGATTGTGTATCTTTTTACATGTGTATGTGAGGTTGTGTGAAATTTGCCCTTTTCTGTGGCATTCTCTGTACCTCATTGGTATACTGCCTCATTTCAAGTCTCCCAATACAGTCCAATGGTTAACCGTTTCTGTTACAGAGAAGTATTCTGTCCTTCATCATGTTATTATAGATACATATTTGGACAAGGCTTATTTAATAAATATTTTGGCTTATGTGACCTCTTTGCCTTGACAATCAATGAAACTGATCATCTCCAATATAAAAAAAGCTTTGAAGCAGCCATCATTCAGTCTTAATTTTTTAGGGTCAAATTATTGTGCCAATGTGAAACAAAGTGGTTATCTTACCCAGAAAATGACTGAACTATGGTTAAGGGGAAATCAAGGGCTGCTCCAATGGGATTGATCATTTGGAGGTCTCCTGGGGCCTCATGTACAAAGGGTGCATGCGCACAAAAACATGGCATATGCTGTTTTTCACAGCAAAGTACAGATGTATCAAGAGTGAAATGACCGTGGAAATGTGCGGTGCCTCACGCCAACGTCATGGCTGGTGTACACACGTTTCTACTGCTGTTGCTCTTTTGGCGACACTTAGAGGTGATGCCGGGAAAGTGTTAAATAAGCTAAATAAATGTGAAAACATGTAGTTCTCGGAGACACAACAACAATTAACAATTATGAACAATTAACACACCCACGTGTCTGCAGTTACATGAGTAAAAGTGGTGGAAAAAATACCGTTAAACACAACGGCTGCTTTAGCAGTGTGAGACGACGTAAATATTCCAATATGAAGAGAGCATGTAGAGAGGATTTACGGACAAATGATGACGATCATCAGCCAATTTTCGCTCCCGAGGACAGTCCTCCTGAAACCTTGCTCAGAGCCGCAGCCGGCATTCAACATTAAAGCACAACTTGCCGTGAAAGACAATTTCCCCAATGTGATCGGAGCTGTCTACTGCACACACATTACTATAAAAGAGCCATCACATGATGAATTTGTGTATGTCAACAGGTTACATTTTATTACATCAATGTGAAGGTCATATGTGATGTGCAAAAGTCGTAAACCAACATTGTGGTGAGGTGGCCTGTTTTTTTAGCAAAAAAAAAAAAAAAAAAACTGAAACAAACTACACCCTGACACTGTGCATGATGGCTGACTTCTTGGTCAGTAAATTTATTCCAGTAGTTGTCTTAAAATAATCCTCATTATGCGCATTGAGAATGTGCGCCCCCAATTCCACCCCATCTTGACAGCATCATTACAGTGATTGAAGTTTGTGACTTTCTGTTTTTTGCTGATTAAACTACATTTCAAGATCTTTCTAATAAGCCCCTGATTGTCTCTGTGTGTTGTGTAGTCATCTTAATAACCCTGTGCATAAAAGTGTGAAATGTATAATCAACCTCGCCTTTTCCCTGACGCACTTCAGCGCGGATTTGCAACAACAGTGTTTGATCAATGTTAGAAGTGGATAAAATTAATGAATAAAAACTGTAAATCAAGTTTACTGTGATATCATTTTTGATATGGTGGCATGTTTACATTAAAATTCAGAAGATTTCACACCAAATACCATACAGCGTTTACGCATGAACCTCTATCCGAGGAATCGGCAAGTTTGGCCTCGGGCCATATTTTTTTTTAGAGCCACTTCATGTCAGGCCAGAACATAATCAGAGGTTAATATATATAGATGATTATTGTTAATTAATGCATAAACAGGGGAGTGACGAGAGAAAATGGGAGATCACTCGGACGATCGACTGGAACCTGTATTACGCACAGATTAAGAGAATAAAAAACAAATCACACCTCTTTACGCTGTTTGTATTATAATATCTATTGTTTTATTTACTAAAAATGCACCAAAATCTTTAATGGGATTTATTAGGCGCAAATGATAGTTTTCAGGACAGGGAATGTCAAATGTTTTTATTCATTAATTGGGATATTCATGCTGGAAGCAACTTAAAACGACTCTTCTTAAAACCCGAGAAATAATTCACAGCCAACATTCATACAGATGTGTTCTTGAGCTTTTATTACTACAGATCACTGGTGATCTGCAGCTGTCATTCGTGCGCAATTAAGCACTACATTATGTTTCTATGAGACAGCGTGAGTGAGTGAACAGTCTGCTCCTGTCAGATCTGCTCTCAGATAAACTAACAAACATCAGAACTGATGATTAAACAAAGTTTTTGTCTCTGTCTTATATCTCTTCTGCAGCGATCTTCCATTAGGACAGAGCAGCCGCCTTTCAGTTCAAAAGAAATAAAAAGGGAACTCTATATACCGACCCCTGCTTTGTCTTATGTGGCTGTGTATTCACATATTGTGAGTTACACAAATACACAGGTATTTACCTTGGAGTCACCCACATGTGCTCAACCACCCCTGAGAGATGTATTATGTTAGGACAGCGTGCCAAAGAGCACATTTTTGCGCGCCTCCACTTCAGGAAGTAGTGCTCAAATGCACTTTCCATGAAATTATTTTTAAAGATCGTACTAATTTCTTTTTTTTAATTTCCGATCATCCAGAGAGGGGAATCTCAAGCGCAGGGCTTATTTAAATTAGATTTGCGTATGTATTTGGAGGCGTGGACGGGGAGGAGTCATATTTCCTGAGTCAAGAAAGCTGCAAACTGGGACAGATAATGTGATTTTGACTTTACAAAGACACTTTTGTTGAAACAGAAAATCTGGATAAATCTGCTCTCACTATCTTAGAGTTTGTTGAACACATATGGCCTATTGAAAATTAGTGCCGCCAGTAGATTAAAAAATTGAGTGATTAATTAATTATGACATGTAATTTATTCATATAATTAGTCTTTTGGAGCGGCGGATGTGACAACAGGATGTGATGACAACTCGAAGTGACTGCATGTTTTATAACAACAGCAGCGTGTAAAGCCGTCTGCATGGATGCAGCAAGATCTGCAGTTTTATCAGAAGTAGACTCGATTTCTCCTTTGAAAAAGGAGCAAGGAACATCATTTCAAGCTTTCTTTTTTATGACTTGCAATTTTTATTTTTTCATGACATCAATCTTACAGCAGATGGTGTTTCACATTACATTCCAAACACATGCAACATCCTCATTCCCACCCAACATACATATAAACAAAGTAAGAAAGTAAAATGTATCATTTTACTTTCATGTAAAATGGCTTGCATACAACACCACTGTCCATAACATAGTGGGTTAAAGAATATAACAAATAAATAAATGAATGTAATGTATATAAAATACAATATCCATCAGGGTGAAAAGAAAAAAGGAAAAGAAAGGGGAGTGCATTTCCACCTCATCATTACGTTGTTTCCTTGATAAAAGAAACATAACTACCCAAATTCAGGAGGTATGTTTTTGTCCTGTCCTTCAGTAGTTGCTGTGGCAGTTTTGCTTCTCAAACATTCCAAAAGTATTTTATAATACTTAGATGCTTCATGTCCCTCACCAAAGACCTGGAGGATTCCCTTTACCTTTTCAGTTGGCATTAGGAATTGTGAATTTGACCCACAAGTCTTTCTCAATAGGTGGTTTAGTTGAAAGTATCTCCAGGCCTGAGCTCTCGGAAGATCATATTGTCGTTTTAGGTGTTCAAAAGATTTAAGTGCATTGCTGAAATGTAAGTCTTCTAATTTGAGAAGTCCTCTTTACACCCATTCCTTCCAGAAAAATGACAATTTTCAGCTTTGGATTTTTCCATATACTGGAGGTTTTATTTAAATATTGATCAAAACCTGTTAGCCTTGCAACTTTCTTCCATTGACTCCGAAGATGAGCTATAATTGGATGGGTCTTCAAATGTTTACATTTAGTGGAAAGGCAAAATAACAAGGGGAGAGGAGCTGAAACAGACTGTTTGATCTTATACCATGGAGGAGCTCTCTCTGGAGGTAGAGCCCAATGTGCCAGATGCCTCAGGCCAAACTGTAGTAGAAAAGAATTTTTCGTAACCCTAAGCCACCCTGTTCCACCCGCTGTTGCAATGTCCCTATAGAGATTCGTGGCCATTTTCCATTCCAAAGAAAATCCTTAAATATGCAGTCTCATTTCTCAAAGTATTTTTGGGGGATTTCTAATGGGAGACACTGAAGTAAATAATTCATCCTTTGAACACAATTCATTTTTATGACATTACATTTCCTCCATAAGGACAGAGAAAGTAAGGACCACCGTTTTATATCAACTTCGAGTCTCTGAATTAAGGGATCCAGGTTTGCTTTGATAATATTGTCCAATTTCGGAGTGAAGAGAATATCAAGATATTGCAAACCCTGCTTGAACTTCCCATCTTGAAATAATGTTGGACAATATCATGCTAATGGTAAAGCCTCAGATTTGTCCCAGTTGTTCTTATATCCAGAAAATTTTGAAAAAGAATTAATTATATCTAGAAGTGCTGGCACAGATCTTAAAGGGTCAGAAACCTGTAAAAGAACATCATCGGCATACATCATCAATTTATGTACAGAACCATTGTATGTCAGGCCGGGAAAATTAGTGTCAACTCTTATCGCTGCTACTAGTGGTTCCATTGCCAAGCAGAACAACAGAGGGCTCAATGGCGATCCTTGGCCTGTTCCTCTTCCTAACTCAAAATATGCATATATATATAGCCATTGGTATGCACTGCTGCCTTGGCCAATTGTATATATATATATACATATGTGTGTGTATATATGTATATATATATATATATATATATATATATATATATATATATATATATATATATATATATATATATATATATATATATATATATACATATATAGATATAGATATAGATATAGATATAGATATATACACACATATGTATATATATACAAAAACACACATATATATGTATTTATATATACATATATATATATATATATACACATATATATACAAATACATATATATATATGTATTTATATATTTCTATACACGTGTGTGGTTTGTAAAATACCTGTTGTACATATAACCTTGCATAGCAGATGGGCCTGCCTGATTCAGTTCCTGAAATCCTGCAGATCCCCATCTTGCAGCGCACCGTAGACCAATGGATTCACTCGGCTAAAATTTTAACGGCCCAATCAGGGAAAAGAGGCTGGAGCTGCGGGAAGAGCGGAAGTGACGAAAAGGCATGACGTCAGCAGACGGCTACCCAATTTGTAATGCGCATGCACGAAAACTGCATCACTTCCTATCGAGCCGTGATGTGTATAAAAAAAAGATATAGATATATACGCGATGGATTCAGACATAGAAATACGTACGGATCGGGTAGTGACTCCTGTCATAGATACTTAGTAAAACTTGGCGAAATCTGCCCTCCTCAGAAGTTTAGTTTTAGTGTAAGAGGATAGTATAAGGCCGTTAGCTGTTAGCATCTAACTTAGCGGCTAACGGCTAACTTTAGCCGCTACGCACATAAGCTACGTCATACCGGGGCTTGATGTGGATTGGCCTGTGGTGAGTGTGTCAATCAGAACGGTCGTCCAATCTTCTTCTTTGGTTCGAACGGTCGTCCAATCGCAGCTACCCAGATGGACTTGTGAAATATTTGCGTGGCGGACATATGAAACTATCCATCTAGCGTGTCAGGTTATCGTACATACGCCACACATCAGAAAGTTCTATTACCATTAAGGTCACTAAAGTTATGCCGAACCATGTGGCCTATATCATACCTACATGTATATATACACGCATATATATACATACACATATATATATGTAAATATATATATATATATATGTAAATATATATATATGTAAATATATATATATATATATAAATATATATATATAAATATATGAAGATTTCCATAGAAGAAGAATCCTCCTACAGGCAATGAGAGAGATAAAGGCAATAATATTGTCCTGAATAGCAGAAGTGGTAATGTTATCAGGTGATCTGCCAAAAATAGCTATGTATAGAGATGAACTGACGTTTAAACCTAAAATATCAGAGATAGACTTAAAAAAGGATTGCCAATATTTAGCTAATTTAGAACAGGACCAAAACATATGAGTGAGGTTGCATAGAGCCTGGGAACACCTGCTACATGATTCAGATACAGTATCCTATCCGGAAATATTTTGGCGAGTTTGTGTTTGCTATAATGGAGTCTATGAAGCACTTTAAATTGAATCAGGGATAGCCGAGCGCAGCTTGTGGAAGAATTAACAGCCCCTAGAGCCCTATTCCAGAACTCCTCAGACAGGTTAACTTCCCAGTCAGCCTTAATCTTGTTTACTATAAACTCATTAGTTGTAAACAAAAGGTCGTAAAGGAAGGAGACCCGACCTTTAGTCAGAGCTCCTGCCTTGAGGGCCAGATCAATGCCACTGGGGTCGGGAATTTGGGGAAATGTTGGTGAGTGAGACCTGGCGAAGTCGCGGAACTGAAAATATCGGAAAAAGTCTGAGCTATTTAAGTTCAATGCAGACCGCAATTGGTCAAAACTGGCAAAAAACCCATCGACATACAGGTCGCCCAGACAACGAAGGCCCCTTCCCTCCATAATTCTGAATCGTGGGTCAATCTTAGCAGGTAGAAAGAGGGATTATTACAGATAGAAGTGGCTTTAGGAACAGAAAGCCACCCAAACTGGCGTCTAATCTGTGACCATAATTTAAGTGTATTTATTACTACATTATTGGAAGTGAAACTGGAGGGAGTGAAGGACAAGACACAACATACTTGAGAGGGAAGAGAAGATGAGCAAGAGTCAGCCTCTAATTGGCACCAGCTGCACTGAGGTGAAAAATTTTATGAACATTTGCTACCCAATAGTAGCTAGTAAAATTTGGCAGCCCAAGCCCACCCACCAATCTGCTCCTCTGGAGTAAAGTTTTACCTGTTCTCGCACGCCCACCAGCCCAAATAAAAGAGGAAACAATATTATAAATAGATTTAAAAAAGGAGTTAGGAAGAAATATGGGGAGGCACTGAAATAAATACAAGTATCTAGGTAACACATTCATTTTTACTGTTCATATCCTTCCTGCCAGAGACAGCGGTAAACAATTCCACCTCTGTTGGTCTGATTTAACTGCAGTTGTTAAAGCAGTGAATTTTTGTTCTCGTAGTGTACAAATGGTATGTGTGATTATAATACCCAAGTACTTTATACCTTAATTAGAAATTTTAAATGGTATGGATGACAGGGACATTTTTGCAGCTATATTATTAATTGGAAGACATTCACTTTTTAAGATATTCAACTTATATCCAATAATAGTGCCAAAAATTTCCAGAAGGGAGAGAATAGGAGGAATACTTGTCAGGGGATCACATACATAAAGGAGGAGATCGTTTGCATAAAGCAAGACACGATGTCCAACCCCCCCCCCCCCCCCCCCCCTTTAATCCCCTTGAACCTTCTGTCCGTCTTCAAAGCAACTGAAAGCGGTTCAGCGGCAAGAGCGAACAGCAACAGGGAGAGCGGACAGCCCTGTCTGGTACCGCAAAAAAGAGGGAATGGTTTTGAACGCTGTGAGTTCATACAAACCGAGGCGTAGGGGGAGGAGTAAAGCAGACTAACCCATGCGATGAAGCTTGCACTAAAACCAAATTGCTGAAGAGTGAAAAAGAGATACTTCCACTCCACCCTGTCGAAGGCCTTCTCGGCATCAAGAGATATTACAACCTCCGCTTCAGTAGAAGAGGGCGGAGTATGAATGATGCCGAGAAGCCTTCTGACATTGGAGAAAGAATGTCTCCCTTTTATGAAACCTGTTTGATCTTCTGAAATTACAGTGGGCATAATAGACTCCAGGACCTTTGCTAGAATTTTGACATCAACAGAGAGGAGGGATATTGGTCGAAAAGATGCACATTTTGTTGGGTCCTTGTCTTTCTTATAAATGAGACATATAGAGGCTTGCATTAATGTAGGTGGTAAGGTACCCTGATGAAGTGAATGGTTAAACATATCGAGTAGGAGTGGAGCAAGTAAATTGGAGAATTGTTTGAAAAACTCAGCTGGATATCCATCCGGGCCAGGCGACTTTCAGCTGCGCAGTGAGCTTATGGCCTCTCTGATTTCAGAGAGAGTTAAGGGGCATCCAATATCTTACTGTCATTAGGTAAAAT
Source organism: Scarus forsteni (assembly GCA_036419115.1). NCBI lineage: Eukaryota > Metazoa > Chordata > Actinopteri > Labriformes > Labridae > Scarus > Scarus forsteni. The sequence continues at coordinate 11,773,486 of JAZDUH010000049.1, forward strand.
TTTCGACAGAGTTAGTTTATCAAAGAAATTATTTAATTTACTTTCATCATCATTAGGGAACTCTGAATTATACAGTTTAGAGTAAAATATCCTAAAAATGTCATTTATCCTTTCAGGGCCAGAAGTTAAAGAGCCTGACTCATCTTGTATTTGAGTAATCTGATTGGAAGCCAATCTGGCTTTAGTTGGTGAGCCAGAAGACGTCCTGCCTTGTCGCCATGTTCGTATATATCCACGAGAGTGAAGGAGGAGCTGTTCAGCCTCTGTAGTAAGAAGAAGGTCAAGCTCCGTCTGGAGACCCAGCCTCTCTTTGTACAAATCAGACAGCTGTTGACAGTGTATCATCTAGGTTAGCTATCAGATTTTCTAGTTCCCTCTGTCGGGCTGGCGGCTGTATTTCTTGCGCCCCGCCTGCCAATGAGGCGTCTACTCTTTGTAATGTCTATGTCCGCTTCACCCTGATGTCAGACCAATTCCTTCATCGCTGCTTGTGTGCCCTCTGACCCCATGGAACTGACAGCCTCACACAATCTCCCACTTACGTGTCCTGTATTTGTTGCTTATAATTATATTATTGCAATATTTGATGTTTGGACAGTTTGCCAAAGAGCATGGAGGACCAAAACTGACAGAATAAAAAATAGATAAATAAATAAAAATTTATTTAAAAATAAACATAAAAAATAGAATGAAAAAAATTAAATACAAAAAAATAAAAATAAATGAAAATAAAAACAAAAATCAAAAATATATACATAAAGACATTAATAAAAGTAAAAATAAATACAAAAATAAATAAAATGATTCAAATATTAAACATAAATGTGGAAATATTAAAAAAAAATAGAATTTTATATTGCTAAGTAAATAAAAGCACACTGCTCTCATATTTATTTATTTATTGCTGCAGCATGAAATGTAGAAGGAAATGTTATTCAGATGAGTGGGCGGTCCTTAGTGTGTCTTTGGTTGAACTGTTCGCCTATTGGTTAATCGACAGGTGAGTGCAGAAATCGACTAGGTATGCCTGCTAACAGCCACAGTAAGAGCCTGGGACAATATGGCAGAGTTAAGTAGGGGGATGGTGTCCGTTGCGGCGGCAGCTCGTACTGGCTGTTCCAGGGGCAGCCACAGATGCTGATAAGACATCTAATCAGCAAAATACACTTATTACAGCACATTAAAATAACCAGATTTTGAGGGAACACCATTTGTCTCAGTGTTAAATCAGACAAAAGTAAAATGACTTACTGTTGAAGGCTGATCGTTCCACTGTCAACATGTCTCAGTCTTAAATCAGTTGCAAGTTAAATATGGAAGAAGGGCTGTTTCTTCATTTCGCTGAAATTACACACTGATATTATTTCAGTCTACTTAAGATACATCAGCTTCAATTCAAACGTAATTCACAATGCAGAGGTCAAACACAATTGTATGAAAAATATTAATACATGCGTTAATATTTCAATATAATTTAAATACATACACCGTAAACACGGTTTGTCTGCAAATGATTGCATTCTGATCGTATGTCTTATTATGATTTTCATTTAAAATCTTCATACCAGCTTTATTGTCTTGCACTTTCCTCCAGGCTCTAAAGTTGATTTGCTGCCAACTTTGTCTTAGAGAACTAAGACCCAGAGACTTTTTGCTCACAGTGACAACACCTTGGACCAAGTGGGGACCCATGCACTTTTAGACTGTAATCTCACAGGATCAAGTTAGTGATATGGACTTAAAACCGAAAAACTTTCAACCCTTTTTTTTTTTTTTACATAGAATGAAACATAATACAGGCTGGATGACTCATTGTGTGAAAGAGAAGTCATTAAACCTATGTTATTTACTGAATGGTCTGATGTCCATCTTTGTGTATCATTGCCACATGCCTACTGAAGCTGTCTATTTCTTAAAGTGTCTTTTTTTTCAATCTGTGTTTTGTCAGTTGTTTTGTCTTGTGAGGCATTAGACAAGGATAAGATACTTCAGACCAGCAGTAATAGACGAGGTAAAAAATGAAACACAAACGAAATATAAGATTACAAAATAAAATCAAGAATAAACAACATAATAAATGAGGAAATTGCATTTCAACCTGCAACCATTTGCTGATGTTTGCTGTAAGTCATATCTGCACTGGCACTTAATAATAGGTTTTTGATAAGTTGCTTGAAAAAGTCCTGGACAAAACTTAGTGTCCTCACACTTTCTGATAAACCTCTGTCTTCGATCTTCACTTTTAAAGTGTCTTTTGTCATTTGTATTCACTTGTTGCTTTTTTGTCTTAGCAGTTAACTTTGAAGGCCATAGCAGACTATATTGTAAATATTAACATAAATCAGAAAGGTGACAAAACTGTCTGGTAGCTGCAACTTCACTATCTTGCAATGTATGTGCCCTACAGTGTATTGCTTTTAGGATAGAATGGTCACTTTTGTCAAACAAATTACAACCCATTCACTTTCTATCTGTACTTTTCAGGCTTACATGATACCACAACAAAATTGTTTTCAAATAAAAAGGACAATCAGACATAAAATATACCACAGAGAGCAAAATGTTTGGACGTACCTTTTGGTAAAGTTTGGTGTCTCCATTATTTTGGGTATTGTGTGTAAGTTTGTGTTGCTGGTTTGCTACTGAATTTATTTTGATTCTTCTGATACCATATTTACAAGTAACACCCTTGAAGAACATTCATTGCACACTTTATTATTTGTTGCATTTAGCCCAGAGCTTCTACAGTGATGCATGTTTTTTTTTTTATTATTTTCATTTCATTTTATTACATATCTAAGGCCTGCGTCACATACAAGCATACTAAAAACTGGTCGGAGTGGCTGCCTCGGCAGCTGCCTCTAGAAGTCAGCCCTTGCTGCCACAATCAGTGGCAGCTACACAGGCAGCTCAGGCTGCCACCGTAAGTGACCCGGCAGCTGCCTCTGGAGCTCCATATAAAGTGACACAATCACCGGCAAGTTGGAGTCGCTGCCCCGGCCGCTGCTTCTAGAAGCCAGTCCTAACTGCCACAATCAGTGGCAGCCTGAGGTAGGTCCGTATAGCTGCCGCAGCATCTGTGGCTGCTACTGGAAATGCCACTACGAGCTGCCGCCACCACGGACACCAACCTCCTTGTTAACTCCGCCATTATTGTCCCAGGTTCTCTCTGTGGCTGTTAGCAGGCATACCTAGTCGATTTCTGCACTCACCTGTCGATTAACCAACAGGCGAACAGTTCAACCCAAGACACACTAAGGACCACCCACTCATCTGAATAACATTTCCTTCTACATTTCATGTTGCAGCATGAAATAAATAAATATGAGAGTAGTTTGCTTTTATTTACTTAGTGATAATTATTTATTTATTTATTTTTGCATTTATTTGCACATTTACTTTTGCATTTATGTTTAATATTTGAATCATTTTATTTATTTTTGTATTATTTTTACTTTTACTTATATATTTATGTATACATTTTTGATTTTTGTTTTTATTTCCATTTATTTTTATTTTTTGTATTTAATTTTTTAATGTTATTTTTTATGTTAATTTTTATATACATTTTTATTTATTTATTTTTTATTCAGTTTTGGTCCTCCATAAAAGAGGACGTTTTTGCACGCCTCCACTTCAGTAAGCAGTGCTCAAATTGCACTTTCCATGACACTCTTTTTAAAGACCATCTTACAAATTTATTTTTCATTTTCTGATCATCCAGATAGAGGAATCTCAGGCGCAGGGCTCATTTAAATGTGATTTGCATACAACTAAAACAAGAAAAGCAGTTGGAGAGCGCAGGCCTCCACCAGCACAGTCCTCTTTCATATTGTGATTTTCACCATAAATATTAGCCCTATCTTTATTTCATGTGAATATTTAGATTCCTTGATCATGAAAACATAACATTAGCAATTGGTTTCATAATGATTTTAGTTCAGTAGTTATTCACAAAAATCACATTTTTCGTCATGGCAGATCCAGACGGTGATCCAGATCAACACCAAAATTGAATCACTTCTTCTTTTTCCCATGCTGAAAATTTCCTGAAATTTTCATCAAAATCCATCCATAACTTTTTGAGTTATTTTGTTCACAGACAGACAGACAAACAGACAGACTCTCCCAAAAACATAACCTCCTGGCGGAGGTAATAACTGTTGTAGACAAGAGCTGAAGGATCAATTAAAGTGATGCCACTCTGAGCTTCCCGCCTTGGCAGCCAACTTCACCAACTGCATCACGTGACTCCTTTTTAAGCTTTCTTAAGGAGACTGTGAGGAGTTTCTAAGTAATTAGAAAAAAGTCTCACTTTTAGCTATATGCCTGATGGAAATACACACTTTAAGATGAGTTTTATAGCATCAAAATAGGTTATCTATAAATGCTATTCCTTAGCCTTCCGGTCGGGTCGAACAGGGCTAGACTGGCCTGGATACTCAACTTCGGGGACTAGACAATTCAAACTAGAGCAAATTTATATTATTTTACTATTTATATTACACATCTTAGTAGAGCACCGGGCTGTAAGTAGCGATATATAGCCGGCTACAACTACGATAATAAGTTTTCCAAAAACTTGCGTGTTGTCACACATCAAAAACTACCGCTACGTAACTAGAAAGAGATACATTACCTCGTTGCTTTGCATCCTGTAAGTTGTTGAAAAAAGAAATTGTAAAGCAATGCAGAGTTCTGAAGGTCCGAGCTGCATAACAACAAACAAACATACGCTTTGGATTGTACACGTCTTTTGGTGTGTTCCATTTGTAGTCAGAAGTAGGAATTTTGAGTTTCAAGTAGGAAACTTAACTGGAACATTCCCCTGAAGTCTGAATTTCCTCCTGGGAACTTGGTGAAACCTCGAGTTGACAGTCAAAGACGGATGTCCCCAGTGTGAACAGTTATTTAGCTCCTGTAATAATCAATTTATTTGCACTTCTGACTGGGGTGTGTCGCTCTAGATCAGCTGTATACATAGTATTGTTAGACTTATATTTACAAAAATGCTGACATTGTGATAATCACATTCTTCATGCAACAACGCAGGGCGTGCTAACAACAGCTAACAATAGCCTGGTAGATCGGCATGTTTTTTTTCTGACTTCAACTGGAACGCCGATGAGTCGGAGATGATGTCACTCCCAGTTCCGAGGTTACTGGAACGCGGCATTACGACAGTCGCCGCAGTGCTCGTGGGTAGCAGAGTCTTTATTTCGACGGTAATAGATTCTCCTCATAGCACCTTTCAGGAAAATCAGGATTTTGCTCTTCTCCAGACTGGAGATCACTGATGGTAAACTGAGAGAGATGCGGAAATGCTGCTTGAACAATGCCGAGTTCTAGTCATGGCTCCCCCTTGATATCAAATATGACCTCCTCAGAAGTTTACTGGGGGAACTTGGTGGGTTTTGTCTAAGACAAGATTCATGTCACATGTGGCAGATAACACATCTGTGTGGTATCATTTAATGTGAGAAAAGAAGATAGTCTAAGGACTGAAGTACTCATAGTCTGAGCTAATGACTAACAACAAGGTTTAGCTGCTACGTCAAACTTTGGCTTGATGTTACTGGTCTGTGAAGAGTGTGACGAGTGGACCAATTGTCCAATCACCAGCTGCTCTGGTATTTTAAGGTGTTTTTTGGGATCCATGTGCTCTCAAAGGAACATGTCCCTGCAGAAGCCTAAAACAAAGATGGCTGACCATCTCAGCACCAAGCTGCTAACTCAAGGAACAAAAAGAGCAACCAGTGGACTTCAGAGCCAGGAGCTGAAGGGATAGACCAGCCTGGAACCCACAAGGAAACCACCAAAACTTGCAGCACTGGACTTTGCAGAGCAGAACCAAGAAGGACACCTTTTCCTCCCATGGACTTGGTAATGTAACTGGGCCTTACGGAGTTTAGCTTAACACGGCTAAGCACAGGAATATTCGGTTTAAAATCACTGCATTGATTTATGGAATATGTTCTTTAAGCTTTCAGCTATAGCTAACTGCTGCTTATTTTAACATTCAAATTTCAAAGAGGCACCGACCTTACACAAAGAAACCGTTTCTGATCTCCACCACTCCTCGTGTGGTCCTGGTTGTAAATTCCTTTGCGCCATGCAGTGTTAAAGCTATGGTCTACGATTTAGAAGCTTTGTACATATTAATAACACCGTTTATAAGGCTGTTATGGTCCTATGGTCCTATCTACACAGAATAAAGACCAAAAAGAACGAAAAAAATCCATTCAGTATATCCGCTGGAAAGCTGCATACTAGCTGACCAATCAAACCTAAGAACCTGCGACTATTAATTGGTCCGAGAGTTGGTCCGTGAGTCCATCCAATCCCCTGTCTCTCTCACTATGCAGCGTCATGCGTAGTGCGTCATGGTCCCGTCTCCTCCCCTCTACCTCCGGTGAGCAGCTAGCAGCGTTAGCTACTGAACTATCATGGAGCCGGAAAAGCCTAGCGCCGAGACCGAAGCCGCCTCCCTCTCCCGCGGGGCCCAACGGAGCTCTGCCCGTGGGTTGAGGCCTGTTAGCGGGCTAACGGCTAACGGCTAACGAATAGCCTCAGCCGGCCGTCAGACCTTCAGCATCGACCGTTTCGCCCCTGGTTGATCAGGTAATGGCTTTGTTTACTACAGTGGGAGATGTCTGCTGAATAACTCTGGTTAGTTTGTGCCTGCACGGGCTAATAACTTGTAGGGGAGCGGGTTAGCCTGTTAGCCGCTAATCGTTTGCACTGTAAGCTGAGCTGGGGAGGACAGGCTGAGAAAGATAAATCCTCCCCCACACTCGGCTCCGCTCTGGCGGCGCCAGACCCGCATTGCCGCCGGGTCCAATTGAAATGGCTACTGCTGTGTGTTACAAGGGGATGTCTGTCTTTGATACTTTCAGTTGAGCTGAGCTGTTTTTGTTAACATTCAAATTTCAAAGACAAGAAACCATTTCTGATCTCCACCACTCCTCGTGTGGTCCTGGTTGTAAATTCCTTTGTGCCATGCAGTGTTAAGACACAGAAAAGTAGAAGAAGATTTTATCTGATGACTGTAGGCAGAGGCAAGCTAGTGTTACCTATTTACTCCTAACGTTTAAGCTAAGCTAACTAAGGGTGGGCAAACTTCAGCCGTCTTTTCCTAGTTACTGGACGCTCTGACAAAACTGAAATTCTGTTTGAAACATTTACACAGCGACATTATTTGTTTACATAAATATAATATAATGAAGGACAGAAAGTGATTTAGTCTAAACATACCATTAACATCAACAGATTTGATTTTATACAAAGTAAAATTGCTTAGGCTGTTGAAAGTCATGTTTATGTAGTAGCAGGTTTTAAAATGTGAACACTGACTCATACAAATCTAGCTTGAGCTTCCATGTCAGACAGCTTCTTGACTCTTTGACTAAAATTTAAGGCAGCAAAGAGAACACATAGTTGGCACAATTTGTGCAAAATCTACACAACAGGTGTCAAAAACATATTACATTATCCAGTGGGTTGTTTTTCGACTTATCCCTTTGTGCTCAGTTTAATTAAATTAAAAGTATAACCTTTAATTTACCTTTTTTTGCAATCATGTTCAAATATACCTTTACTTCATGCAGTTTCTGCCTTCTTTATTTGTATTTTATTTTCCACCCAAACAGCAAATGGCACTTTTATTCTTAAAAATGTTTGACAGAGTTAATTGAGAAAATGTGACATATTTTGTTTAAATTATTATTAATTAAGTTTGAGTAAACACCTGTTTAATGTATTTACATACACTGTCATGTGTCATGTGCTGCATAAGGCTTAAAGATCAAACGCACAGCCCCGGAAACATTAGCTGAGTAACGTTCAAGAGTAGAAAACACAATATATTAATATTAAATAATGAGAAAAGGGGAGAGTTGGTGACAGAAATTCAAATTCATCCCATATTAAGCAAAAAAACAAAAAACAAATAAAATAAATCAAAAGACATCTCCATTTATCATGTGAGTCCCTGCTTAATGGTTTAAAAATTTAAAAAAGCATGCAGTATTGGATCACAGCCCATAATGTGATCTTGTGAATGGATATGCAGGATCATTTTAACTGCAACACCAATCCATACAACATGATTTCAAAAGCACACTTGTCATTAGCTCAGATGGAGAATTTTCTTGGTTGTTACTTTGTTTCTATTTAGCTTTACTATAAGGCAGGCTTAGTTTGAATGCAAAGCTTTACTGTGAATGTCTTGTGTCTGCAGCTGTACTCTCTCTCTCTCAAGCTGTCACTCCCTCATCCCAAAGATATTGTGAAGTGAAGCTCTTGGGGTTAGCCCCCTCAAGACCTGGAGGTGTTTGCTTGTCAATCTGTTTCTTTGTGCATGTCATTTGGCAGGTCATGGCAAGGGACACCTGCTCCAGAATTTATCTTCAGGGTCTTGTTGCCTATGAAATGCACCCTCTGCATTGATAGGGTGTACTCTCTGCAGTCAGTTCACGAACAGGTCTGAGGTGTTTGAACTTAATTCATGTTGCAGTCTCAATATCAGCTCAGAGTCTACCTGAAAAGGAAGATTGTAAAGCTGTCACACCAAGGAGAGCCACACATTTAATCCAATTCATCCTCGACATTTTCATGCTTTTTCTCTCACCCCCTGACCCCACCAGGACCCTTCTTCCTCCTACAGCACCCATGCACCTACAGTTCAAAGAGCTGCATATTTTATCTGGACTTATGAAATATTGAAAAGCTTATGCAACATATTTTCAGCCATGCAGACATAACAACCATGTCAGGGCAGGGTGGAGCAGCGCAGATTTTTTATCTTTGTATTGATCATAGCATTTTTAGAACAACATTAATGTCAAACGATTTATCAGTATTAACTTTCTGAAAACTTCCATCCTCACTTGAAAAAAATAGATTTTGTCACTGTCAGGTCAAAACATCTTTTTTTTTTTTTTTTTAAATCATCTCTCTATTTTTTTTTTCAAAATGGTCACCTCCCATTTTGGTGGGTTAGTTTCATACATTTCTAACCATTATAGTACAATAAAATTGTTATTAGGAAAACAATTTATTTATTTATTCAGTTGTGGAACTTTGTTTTTTTCATATTCTCTTAAGTATTGCAGTTTTGGAAATCAAAAGTTTGTGCCTGACAGTGACAATTTGTTTGTTCTACCTCTTTATATGTATGATTGGTGTTAAACCTTTTTGCGGACCCCTTGTTGTTATTGGGCTTTGAGAAAGAAACCTTAAGATGACAAAAGCAGTTTGATACAAAATTGTAGTGTTTGATTAGTTTCCAAAATTGTTCCAACAAATATTAACATTGGAGCTCAGCAACAAAAGACTCTTCAAACATCTATAGTGCATTAATAACCTGAGCTTGAGTATATATTTAATTTCCTTTGATGCTCATTGCACATTGTTTTTTTTTCTTTAAACTTGATAAAAAAAAAAGGTCTACTTAGTGCTTCATGGGCAGAGCAGGCACTGCTTGTTGACACATTTTTGCTCATATACAAATTAACAAATACTTATAAAAAAAGAGATGGGCTCAATTGTCCAATTTGACACACGAGACTGAAAATACACTGATAAACACCTACCATAACTTGGGTAGCTTCATATTGTTATAATGCCAACTGCTTTTCAAGAAAGGTAATTATTTTAACCCATTGAGCCCTGATGGACCCCAATTGGGCTTTAACAGCCGATTCTGTTATTAAGTACATCAAAGAGCGCAGTCATCGCTCAAAAATATCTACAAACTGCACATCAGTTGGTACAGAATGTATTCAACAAAATGCCTATTTAAACATTTTATAGGAATCAAACACTGCCCGTACACGAAGCAAGATTAAGGACCACAAAAATGAGAATAAAATGATTCAGAACTGAATCCCCAACTGTTTTTTTATTAGCAAAATACTGCTACACCCTACCCACAATTAAAGATTAAATAAATAGATGCATGCAAAATCATTGAAAAATTTTGGATTAGTTAAAAAGTACTATTGTAGCGTTTCAGTATAATTCCTGGGTGCAAATGTATTACTTTCACAAGAAGATTTTGACATTTTAATTTGGCTTTTGCTTTGGTTTGGACCCATGCTTGTATAGAATTTTTCCAGTACTTATGGTTACCAAATTGCTTTTACTCCACAGTTTACACCGACCTATCCAAAACTATTGACATTTACTCACTGATGGTTGGAGTATCTGTATAAGTTATCCATCAGTATCAATAAACACATCCACACCTTTTTGTACCCTCAAGTGCCACTGACACAGCAGTGGGAGCAACTCAGGGTCAAGTGTCTTTTTCCATGGACACATCAACATTTGAGGGCCAGAGGTGAGCTCAAACCCTATTCCTTTTGATTGATGGTGAAGTAAACTACCAAACTAGCCAGTGTAGCCCCAATATCCAAAGATCACATCGGCCGATATTAGTAGTACTTCCAGGAGATACTCTTGATACAATTATTTTTTCAAAGTGGAAATAAAATCTCAATTAATCATTTACTTTCATTTTCACTTACTCAGTCCCTTACTATACACCTAGTTAGGGAGTCACAGTTTGAAGCGTTAAATGTTTACCTGAAAGTCGTTTTCTTCCAATTATTGACTTTTTAATTTCTGAAACTGTCATCTTTCCCATTTACCACCATTCGATTCAATTGATTGTTTTCACTCTGAAAGGGCAGGACTGGCATTGTTTGGGCAGAGTAACCAGATATTTTGCTCTTATCACAAAGGTCTTTTTACCAGTCCCACGTTTTGCTCCCCTGACAGGTGTCTAGTTTGGAATTGTTTTTTTCCCCCCGCTCCTCTCCTGCGGTCTCCTTTTTCTGCACCCCTTGGATGAGTGAACGCTGGCATGACCGTTGCTCTCCGGAATTTTTGTTGTTTTTGATTGTACAGTGTCCTTGGATGTCATGAAAGGTGCTTTAAAAATAAAATCACTGTTTTTTTTTATTATAAAAGCAGAAAGATTAAATTATAAGATCAGAAAAGGAATGGCACTGCCAACTAACGTTTAGGAGGTGCCAACTAACCACTCACTGCCACTGCCAACTAACCCTAACCCTAACCCTAATTGTCTATTTTATTCTGATTACTTATAGTTTCATTTGTAAATCTTTCTAATGTTTCTCTTGTATCCTGCTGCTGCTGTAAATCTGAAATTTCCCCCTGTGGGACTAATAAAGGTTTATCTTATCTTTAACTTATCTTAACACATCCACACTAATGCATAAGTTTTGGTGGGACACAATGGCCAAGATGTGACATAGTTTTGATGTAGAAGTATAAACAGGCTTAAGTGCTGTGTTGGTAGCACATTATTTTAGTTTCATTCATGCATATTGATCTGATGTGTGTGTGTGTGTGTGTGTGTGTGGGGGGGGGGGGGGTCTTCTCAAAAACGGCATAACAGTTGTCTGATTTTTACCTTCAGGACTAAAACAACAACACTGCCACTGATCAGGCTAAAGGATGAGGGGAACTCTTTAGCAGTTGGCCTAAGAATTATTGATGAAGCAGAACACCATGTTCACCCAGCAGGAGTGTGTGAAGTTGGTATGGTAGCCCAAGGACAAGCCCTGACCTAATGCTGCGTTCCATTAACCTCGGAACTGGGAACTGGGAAATGGGCGTGACGTCATCTCCGACTCATCGGCGTTCCAGTTGAAGTCGGAAAAAAAACGTGCCGATCGACCAGGCTATTGTTAGCCGCTGTTAGCACGCCCTGCGTTGTTGTTCACAAATATCACATGAAGAATGTGATTATCACTATGGCAGCATTTTTGTAAACATAAGTCTAACAATACTATGTATACAGCTGATCTAGAGCGACACACCCCAGTCAGAAGTGCAAATAAATTGATTATTACAGGTGCTAAATAACTGTTCACACTGGGGGCTGCCATCTTTGTTTGTCAACTCGGGGGTGGCGAGGTCTCCCCGAGTTCCGAGTAGGATATTCCGACCTCGGGGGGCGTTCCAGATGAAATTTCCTACTCGGAAGTGGGAAATTCCGACCTCCGACTACAACTGGAACGCACCATAACAGCTTAATGAAGGAGAGGAGGAGCCAGGTGGTGGAAGGAGCTGTCACATGCTTCTATGGCATGACTGATGTGATGAGAAATGTTTGGGTGGTGAAGAGTCTGCTCCACGTCCCAGTGGAGCCTCATCAGTGCTTTACGGGCTGACCAACCCCACTCCTCCATACATCTTGACATCTCCAACAAAACGAGTTGGATGAAAGGCTAAATGGTGTGAATCAGAAGGATCTCAGACAAGCTCCATTACTTCCTCTCTCTGAAAAAAATTTGGACTGCACTTCAGGGGAGGGTAAGGGGGTATTGTTTAGTCATGGTGGCTTTATCAAAGGAGGCACAATAGACTTTCATTCATTTACCAGCACCTTCATCTGATTTTTCTCCACTCAGTAACTTCTAGAGAGTGCAGCTAAAGAAACAGATATTATTTCATGTTGTTGTGAAGCTTATTGTGTGTTTGGAGTATTTTCATCTTCCAGTGGGGCAAACCTGGAATATGTTAATTGCTCATTATAAAAAGAAAAATGCACATAGTCACTAAAATAACTTAAAACTGACAAAAGTAATAATAAATAAAAAATTACCGAAAATCAACTAATGAAATCCAGACGTTGCTTTTGAATTATATTTCAAAATAATTATTTTAAAAAACAAAGTAATGGAGCTGGCCTAGATAAAAATGATGGTACTCCAAGAAAGATTGAAAATGATTGACCACAGGGACATGTTAAACTAAGTTGTGTCCTGTAATTAGTATCACAGGTGTCTTCAAGCAAGTAATCAGTCAGTATGCCTATTTAAAGGGGAAAATTGGTCACTGTGCTGTTTGGTATCATGGTGTGTACCACACTATACATGAACCACAGAAAGCTAAGGAGAGAGTTGTCTAGGGAGATAAGAAAGAAAATTGCAGACAAGCATGTTAAAGGTAAAGGCTATAAGACCATCTCCAAGAAGCTTGTTGTTCCTGTGACTACAGTTTCACATATTATTCAGAATTATAAGGTCCCTGAGACTGAAGCCAACCTCCCAGGACATGGAGGCAAGAGGAAAATTTATGACAAATTGAAGAGACGGATAATACGAATGGTAACCAAAGAGCCCCAGAACAACTTCCAAAGAGATTAAAGGTGAACTCCAAGGTCACAGTACAAAAGTATCAGATCAGCCAAAGTAGACTGAATGGACAGCATCACTGTTGAAAGCAAATCATATAAAAATGAGACTGGAGTTTGCCAAAATGCTATTGACGAGCCACAAAACTTCTGGGGGAATGTCCTTTGGACACTTATTGGCAAGTCACATGAGCTCTATCTTTACAGACTCAAATGTGAAACATACAAAAAAATGAACATTGTACCTACTGTGAAACATGGAGGAGGCTCAGTTATGTTTTGGGGCTGCTTTGCTGTCTTGAATCTGTTCAGGGTACAATGAAGTCTCAAGACTATCAAGGTTTCCTGGAGCAAAATGCGCTGCCCAGTGTCAGAAAGTGTGGTCACAGCCGCAGGTCATGGGTCCTCCAACAGGATGATGACCCAAAATGCACAGCTAAAAACACCCAAGAATAGCTAAGAACAAAACACTGACCTATTCTGAAGTAGTCTTCTATGATCCCTGATCTAAATCCTATTGAACATTTGTGAAAAGAGCTGAAACATGCAGTCTGGAGAACACACCCTTCAAACCTGAGACAGTTGGACCAGTTTGCTCATGAGGAGTTGGCCAAAATACCTGTGAACAGGTGCAAAAGTCTTATTCAGAGTTAAAGAAATCATCTGATTGCATTGATCAAAAGGTTTTGCAACAAAATAATACGTTAATGCCACCATCATTTTTGTCCAGGCCAGTGTCATTAGTTTGTTTTTTAAAATAATTATGTTGAACCTCATTTCAAAAGCAGTTAGTTGACTTTCAGTAATTTTTATGGGGTTTTTCTTTCTTTAATAGAAGGGCACTAACAATTTCATCCAAGTTTGTGTAACTTGTTAGTATTGATTTTCTGAGGTAGACCTTTCATTTATTATTTATCTTTGTCTGTTCGGCTGCCTATCAGCCAAAAGGGGGGACCTCTCTGTGGCTCAGCGTCACTTGGATGATCTTTGCTCTGACAGGTCTGATGGCCTCTGCAAGATGCCGTGGCAAGCCCTGTGCTCTGTTACCCTGCAGTCTACATCAGGGGATGTCAGTTTGAATGAGGTGAGGGGAGGGGATCGCTCCCTATTAGTATTTAAGGAGCTCTGCAGCCGTTTACTTAACAGAACACGCTCTCGAGCTCCCCTGAAGATTGTCATATTGGAGCTGACAGTGCCGTCCTGTCATTCACTCCTCCCACCCTCTACCCATCTCCCTTCCTCCTCATCTCTCAAGGGTCCGGTGCTGCGCTACTATACAACTTTCTTCTCAGAGCTCCCCTTCCCCCCTATTCTATCACAATCCCTTTGTGCTGTTTTCCATACTTTTCAGCCTCTGTAAAGTCCTTCATTATTTCTCATTTGCACAGTCATGAATAACAAGTTAAGTGCACACTTGCTCAGTGTCTGATTTTGTTTTCTTGTCTAGGTGTTCTCATTTTACTCTGTGAATATGTCTGTATTTGATTGGCAGGGTCAGAACCATAACAATGAGAACCCTCAGAAAAGTCCAGCTGGATTAATATCTGTTTTGACTAGACTCTATCCTTCTTTGCCACGACTCTGATGATGATGACATGCTTCAACCTTACAGGCCAAGACACTCACCCTTGTTCCCTGATGTGTGTATCAGTGATAAAAAGTCAGACAGAGTTCAGGAGTTCATGCAACTTTAATAACTGAGAGCTTGCAGCTAATTTCTCAGTTTTTTTCTGCAGATTCAAAGCAAGACATAGATGAACTCTGTAACAGTAGCCTTTTCATTTTTTTATTTCTTAAGTGAAGACAAAGAAATTGATACCTCTGTCCTTGCTTTTTGGTAAATTAGATATCACAGCCTTTAAGTGTGGCAGAGGGCCACAAATGAGTTGTGACTGCAGCCCTTTGTGCGTAATGCTGTGCTTTTCCTGTACTCGCCTTTCAAACACAATCAGCTGCGACTTTGATAAGTCACATTGTGGATGCTAAATGATTACATTTACATCTCATGCTACCAGTATTTTGCATGTTCTGATAATCTGCATTTATTCTGCATATTCATGAAGGCAAATGCATTAAATGAGTTGCGCATGCTATTTTGCTCATTTGACAGTCGCAATCCTTGTTGCATCCTGCTAGTAGATCAGCTTTGCATGCGCTATCAAGTTTGCATGTGTTTATATACAAACCTCTAGTAGATTAAGCCCTAAATATGACATGTTTGCCATCTTCAGAGCATGATATACCTGTCAGTCATTCTGTTGCTTTTTTTCCACTATGCATCAAACATTTACTGTGACACTGAGGTGATTTTGATCCCTTATCACAATTTCATTGGGAGTGTTGTCTGCCATCATATGACAAGCATCTATTTTCTATGTTGTCTAGAAGAAGACCACCTAATGGGTTGTTTTGAGTCATGTGATCCTGGTGATATGAGATCATGTGATCAACAACCTTAGCTTGAAAGCAGCCTTTAATCCTGCTATTTCTTTTAAGAGTGATCTGGCTGCAGCTATTCTTTTAACACCAGTGAGTGTGTTTGTATGAGAATTTCCATTTTTTATTGTTACTTACAGACATGAGAAGTTTCTAGCAGTAAAACAGGAGCTTCGGAAATATAAACACCGAAGTGTGATACTGTCCTGTCAGTTTGCAGAAACTTTTTACATTTCAGTTTAATTCCTAATATTTTTCAGACAGACACATGAAATCAGGTGGTAAATAACTGTCACCATTCATTCCACAAGGGGGACCACTTCATATATAAGCTTTGGCTGACAGTGGTCCTACAGACTTTAGACAGAGGTTTTAAATCCATGTCTGATGGTGTTTCTCTGTGAGCATTTTTTTTACTGACATCTTTTGGGCTACGATGTGACCTATATCTTCTTTGTTTTTGACAGTATGAACAGCACAAGTCGCATTAAATCTGACATTTTCAAATCAGATTCAGGCCACTTTCAAATGTGGTACTAAATCAGACACGTATCCGATTTTCTTGAATGCGACCGCGGTCTGAACAGCCAGGTCGTATTCAATGCAACTTTGACATCATTCCAGAGCAGCAGTTGACCTCGGGACAAATGTTTTCAGACTCACTTCACGGACAGAACATAATCAGAGGTTATTATATAGACATGACTATTAAAAACTTTAGGCATTTTTTCCAAAAATAAGAGTTTTAGTTGTTTTTCCATCAACAAGCATGATTAAACAATGCATAAAGGGAGGAGTAACAAGAGAAATGAGAGAGTGCTGGGATGATCTACTGGCGTCTCCGTTACACGCACAATAAAAGATAAAAGTGAATGAATCATGTTTGCATGATGATATCTGATAAACGTAGTTTATTAACACTGCTCTGACATTTTGAATTGATTTATCGGACTAAAATAACAGTTTACAAGACGCAAAGACACTGATGATCCACTGCTGTCCATCTCATCTGTGCCCATTTGCGTGCTCCTCTATGTTTCTACGCGACAGCGTCAGTCAGTGAACTCAGTTTTTTCCTCTTTGTTTACCTGTTCAGCGCGCTATTGCTCTGAGATGTTTGGCTCCAGCAGCGATCTGTCATCAACAGGGGTTGGCAGCTTTTAGGTTCATAAGAAAAAAAACAAACTATGATTGCATTAATAAGAGCTCACTCAAGGTAAGCTGCTGTAACAACAAGTTCTGCGTTATGGGAACAAACTTCTCCAGCATTGTCAAGCACAGTTTTGGTTTGTGTTTGTTGCCCCTCATCACACCGTGCTGTGTGTGATTTCATTAATGTTCAACTGTCATTAATGTTTCAAGATCACACAGTTAGGCCACATTTACAGGTGTAATCTGAACAGCCAAACAAAAATATAGGATTTGAGCAATAAATCGGAACTGTGATGTATGATTGATCAGCTGGAGCACTGACATCATCACCTTGCTGAACTGTGTTTCAGAAGAAATTCTTTTAAAAAAATACTTAAAAAATAACACATGAGGAATGCTATTGCAAAGTTGCTGTGTAGAGGCCTGACGAATACTTGAATACTTTGACATTTACTGAAAAAGCTCTGCAAAAAAGTTAATGCAAGATATAACATGCAAGCTATCCACAGCTGGTCACAGCTAATTAGTACCAGGCTCTGAGCTGCAAACAAATAATAAAATACAATAAGAAATTTTTAAGTACAACAAATATATGTGGTTTGCCTGATTTGAACATCTTATTTTGATCTGTGCTAATGACAGCAGATATAGCAGATAAGTCAAGTCATCCTTCCATTCGTCACTCACTTTGTTCCTTTTGTTCCTATCACAGCTAACATCAAGAAAGAGGCAAGGTACAGCCAATCACAAAGACAGACCCACCACACACACACACTCACACACAGACCCATGCACACACACACACACAAAAACTCACTCACACTACGGGTGTTTTAGAGGCACCAATTTGACTTGACAAGCATGGTCTTTGGTCCAAGCAAAAATATGATAACCTGCAGGAACGTGCATATAAGAACATGGAAACTCGTCCCCAACTACGGAGTCCATCCAGAATTTCAGGGTGTACAAGCAAACAATAATTGATTGTTATTTTTGTGAAATCGAAAATTGTACTCATTCATTTGCTGGTTAAGATGGCGACTTATGGAGAATGACACAGTTATTGCACTGTAATGACAGCCTGAAAGATTATTAGCAATATTTAGTCATTATCATCAAATTATCTGCCTTAATTAACTGTATTTGATAAATGTGACCCTTATTTGGATTACATTTTTGTGTTGTTGATACTGAAATGGTAAATTTAAAAAATATATATTCTGGCTCATGTTTTTCATGTCCAGACTTTGGAGGCTTCAGTGTTTATTGTGGGCTCAGCCCTTCTCTCACAGTGTAATGACTATATATGTGGGAAATAGTGTGCAGAGTGTAAAAGTCTTTTTGATGTAGATCAGCAAGACAGAATAGGAGGGAAAACTGAAGGGTGGCATTTTTGTTTAGCATAATTAAGAATGAAATGTACAACTCGAACAAATATGGGAACAAAATTGTATAGGCTTATAGCAACTGCCTCACCCAAAAATCAAAGAACATAAAAGATCATTGCACAAAATAATCTTTTAAAAAAGTCATAGCACACCGACACGTTTTGATATATAATTTTTGGGGATTTTCTCAAAGCACTAGGAGGTAAAGCAAATCAAAATATTGCCTAGGAAAATGAAGAAAAATTGTATCAATTCATAATATACATAAAAAAACGGATGTGCCTACATCAATAAACTTGGTCACATGCATGTGTTTTCCGCCTCTGCATTATTTGAAGAAAGCTCAAAGACAAATAAGCTCAATCCTTAAAACAAGCAGTCTTTAGCAGCCTTGGTTTTGGCATTAATAACATTTACTCAAGAGAAACTTCACCATATGAGGTGAATATGGTGAAGTTTTTCAAACCTACTTTGACAAAGACTGTAGTGTGTTTTATTTCAGGTCCTTATTGTGTCTAAGTTAGACTTAGACTGCAGTGCGTTTCATTTCAGGTATTCATTTGTCTCAGCTTGACTTGAACTGTATTGGGTTTTATTTCATGTCCTCATTTTCTCCCAGCTTGACCCAGACTGCAGTGTGTTTTCTTTTATGTCCTCAAGTTTTCTCACTTTGACTCAGACCGCAGTGTGTTTCATTTCAAGTTGTCATTTTGTCTCAGTTTGACTCAGACTGCTGTGTGTTTCATTTGTTTTTGTCCTTTCATCAAATTTCCTTATCAGTTCATTTAAGACTATCAAGCCTACTGCTGTATTGTCCTGACAGACCACGTAAGCCATCATTCTCTGATCTGATTGGTTGCAATTCTTTTTGTGTTACAAACATTGTTAAAATGAAGGCACTTTAAAATTAATTCTGTTTAGATCTTTATTCTAAAGAGCACACTGTCAGTTAACTAGTCTGAAACTGCATCATGATCAGTGTGAGGAGCGTTACAGTGAAGCCAACAAAAACATATCAAAGAGAGAATCTCATTATCTGTGATTGTGTAAATGTTTTGTTTGAAATATTCCAAGACATCTGAGGGATACTTGTATAAGTCTGACATTCTCTACATTGTTGTGTCTGTGTGTCTGTTCTCTATACATGATCAAGTTATTTCTGGTTGCCAGACCTCTGGTTGACAGTATATGTATTTCTTCTGCATGCATGGACAGAAAGCTTAGAATGGATAGAGCAAGTCCATAACTCAAATAATGATTCATGATACATGAATTGGTCCATGACTAAAATTAATTTATACATGACTTAAAATTCATGCTATCAATCATATTGGCTGGTTACACTCTTATTCTATTTTATTATCAGCAGCGAGGCAAGTAATTGACTTATATTCTCAAGACAAATAAACTACAAACTTTTATCAAAATATGCTACAGTAAAAATTGGGAATCATTTTCCAGTGATATAATATTACTGGGTCAGTACTTTGGTAAATATGTCTGATAATTTAACTGCTTTTATGATCAGATGCCTGAGATACAGGGCTCTAATTTCCTGACGCAGCGCAGGGCGGTGCAGGATGGCGCATCCTGCACACCCCACGCAGTGGTAATTTTGTCTGGCAATTTAGTAGACTGGCTGCACCGAGATGGGTGCACCAGGAGGAGGTGCCGACAGATTCAGGTTGGTGCAGTGTCAATTTCGTGTGGAAGGTGCGCCGAATGCTCACCAGATCCAACCTGGTCTATTCTCAGTTCAGGTGAAGTGCAACCTCCTCAGTGGTAATTTGGGTGACAGGCACATAGTATGCACATGTCACCAAAACCTCAGAGGTAAGTCTCCAGAGTGTCAGGCACCTTTCAATGCAATAAACAATCACAGCAATCACTATTGATGTACCCGTCTGAACCAGCATATACATTTATATCTATATTTATTGTCCCGTCACATCTGATGTCGGATTAAAGACGTTTGTCATAATGCAAACTTAACCTCTCGGCAGTTGGAAGTGTAATGCACATCTCACAAGCCAACAACAAACAGCCTTATCATCCGACACAGAGTATATATCCGGCTTCTGTCATCTCACTAAATTCAGAAGAAGGAGAAAGAGAGGCTCATTGAATAAATGTAAGTGACTTGGTGTCTTCAGGATTTACCCCTGCCCATATTTTTCAGTTTTAATCTTTTTTTTGTGAATTATATTTTATTAGAGTTTTGACAAATATTCACACAATAACACAAGAAAGACATTGACTAACAATTTAACAATTAGATAAGTGATGAATACAAAAATATACATGGCTCTGCAGGATGAGTGAAAGGAAACATTATTTTTGTGTGTACATTTCGATACATATAGATGTATATGGTAACAAAACAGCACAAAAAATTATTACAATTACAAAAAATAAAAATAAAAATAAAAAATAATGAAAGAATAAACCAACACAGTGATAATAATCTAACAAACTAAAGACATGTGAAAAACAAATAAACGTACTGGTAGATCAGTGTTAGTCAGAGCACTACATAGCCACAGATCTCAGAGTTGTATTTCTTAATGTCAGCCATACCATGTGAAACCCAATCTCTTTATTCAGCACCTATCTATAAAGTCATGGTAACATCCCCTCTTTTGGTAATACTTCTCTACCCTATTTGTCAACCTTAAGGACAGTTTTTCTAAAGCAGCTAGTTTCCCTACTTGGATGAACCACAGAGATGGTGCAGGAACAGTGGAACCTTGCCAGTTTATTACTAGAAGTTTTCTCCCGAACATGAGAGCAGTTTTCACCCACTCAGCATTGGAAGGAGTTCAATCTTTTAAAAAAGTGTATTACTCAAGACATATAAACTTGTAATAAAAGGTATGTTAATCTTTATTTTTAATGTGATCCAAAAAGATGGAGTACATTATTGCAAGGAGGATGAGGAGGAGATACCGGTAGAAGAGATATCACTAAAGGTTCTGGTATTTGGCGATGACAGATCAGGATTGCAGGTGGATCACAAGCATGATGAATAGATTATCCTGCTGCTATGTTAGCATGTAACTGTCACTTAATGTTGTACTCCTATTCATGACACAGGAACAGATTACATCTGTCTCATGAGGTGGTCCACATGGTGAAGCACATCGCGGCCAGCGTTGTGTGCCCCAAGTGCCCCTGCGCTCTCTCAGTTGCTGTAAAAGTGAAAAAAGCTCTTATAGTTTAGGCCATGGTGGCGGGGATCAGTTAGACCAATTAGTTGCTGCGCCTCGCCTGCAGCGCATTTAAAGTCAAGGAGAGGCATCTATTTGATTGATGAAGGTTACACTCAGCTGTGTTAAACCCACTCACGCCTTGTCTCCTCCCTCTCTTGACACATGGGGGGTAGGGACGGTGGAGTGGGTACACCTCGCTGCGCTGGAGTGCGCCATGCAGGAAACTTGCAAAGTGCACTGGACACACCCTGTCGGTGCTGCGAGGCACAGGCTCGGCGCAGGGCAGGTGTGCCGTACCCGGTCTTACAAAATTAGAGTCCCTCGTCTCTGCATGGATGGTTACATCTCTGGATGCATGTATGTGTATATAAAATTTGTATATATATATTCTTTGTATGTATTTGAACATGTGTATCTATGAAATAAAGAGTTTGTCTTAAGCATGTTCTATTGTAAGGCGTCCTGAGATAACACTTGTTGTGAATCACATACAGTAAAGGCCAAAAGTTTATCCACACCTTCTCATTCGATGTGTTTTCTTTATTTTCATCACTATCTGTATTGTAGATTCTCACTGAAGGTGTCAAAACTATGAATGAACATGTGTGGAATTATGTACTTAACAAAAAAGTGTGAAATAATTAAAACGTGTCTTATATTCTAGTTTCTTCGAAGAAGCCACCCTTTGCTCTGATTACTGCTTTACAGACTTTTGGCATTCTCTTTATGAGCTTCAAGAGGTAGTCACCTGAAATGGTTTTCACCTCTCAAGTGTGCCTTGTCAGTTTTAAATAATGGAATTTCTTGCCTGATCAATGGGGTTGGGACCATCATTTGTGTTGTTCAGAAGTCAGGCTGATGCGCAGCCAACAGCCCTATTAGACACTTTCAAAATTAATATTATGGCAAGAACCAATCAGCTAAGTTAAGAGAAACGAGTGTCCATCATTACTTCAGTGAAAGTCTACAATGTAATTAGTGATCAAATTAAAGAAAACACATTAAATGAGAATGTGTGTCCAAATTTTTGGCCTGTACTGTATATTAACATCAGAAACATGTAAAATCAACAGATTTGGTACAAGAACAACAAACTTGTGCTTAATTACAACAAATGAGGCTTTGAAATGATAAGATAGGATAAGATAGGATAAGATAGGATAAGATAAGATAAGATAAGGTAAGATACACCTTTACTAGTCCCACAGGGGGAAATTCCAGATTTACAGCAGCAGCAGGATACAAGAGAAACATCAGAAAGGTTTACAAATGAAACTATAAGTAATTAGAATAAAATAGAAAATAGCATAAATATAACTCAATGAAAAATGAAAGAGCATGAGCCTTTCAGCAATATTAACAATATTTAACAATATATAAAAGATCTGAATGAAAATAAGTAAATGGTCCAAAAGCGCAGCAAGCCAATGATATCACCGAAGCAGTAATACACTATCAGAAGCAGAAGAAACAGCAGCAGAAGAAGGAGTTGTTTCCAGGTCAAGCTTTCAGAATGGAATTATGGCCGTATTTTATTTCCCAACTTGTGTAAAAATAAACCCTTAACAGATATCAGCTAAAGGCTCATTTTCCGTTTTTTGATTTCCAATTACCAAACTGAAAAACAGGGGGTGACTCGTTTCCTGTTTTTCGTTTACCTTCATCCCAACAGAAATTGGATGGTTTCCCTTTTTTTGTTTACCCATATCAACACCAAAACACGATGGGCACAAAGTAAAGGGACCCCAGAGTCCCATCATTTAGATTAGTTTAAAAGTACTTTATTAATCCCATTGTAAAAAACTTCCTCAGGGAAATTGAGAGGAATGTGTTAGTATTGAACCTCAAAATTTCCAAAATGAATCCATGAGTTAATATGGAGAAACTGCAACAGATAAAATTTGTCAGAAGTCCAAATTAAAACTTTTGCATTTTCATTGGTGAAAAGGTTTGCAAAATCTTAAAAAGGTTAAACAGGATGGCTTGTTTGGTGTGCAGTGAATTATGACTTGATCTTTATTTCAGAATTTCAAATTTTTCCACTGTTGGAAGGAAGTGTGCTGATATTGGATTTGTCAGTGATGTCTGATTCCCTGTTACCTCCAAACATAAATTCTGCTTGTACTGTCAGTAATTGAAAGGTTGCAGCTCAGCTCCAGCTGTCACATGGCAATGTGTCCTTGGGCAACCACTGAACTCCCAAGTTGCTCCCACTACTGCATCAATGGCATGTAAATGGGCATGAAAAAGTATGAATGTGTTAGGTGACAGTGACATTTACTGTTAAAAAAAAAAAGCACCAGTTAAGTACATGTGAGCATGTTTTATTACCAATACAAGAATATACACTTTCTTTTTGGTTGAGAATACCAAATCTTTTTTACAGTGGAGCTCATTATTTTCATTATCCAGTCTATTTGCGGTAGAAATGGATGCATACCAAGAAAAGCATTGCTTAAATCTCTAATAATTAATACTGTATTGTTTTAATATAAACACTAAATAACAATGAGGTCAAGCATGATGACACATTTCACTTTGCTGATATTCCAGCCAGTGTATCTCCAAATTCCACTGCACAGGCTGCAGTGCATCAGCGTCACATTGCTGAATCACTGTCGCACGCCAAGGTGCTGGAGATATGCTTCAGATCTATTTTCTGTGTGGCTGCTTCCAAACCTCATATATTTACTGTTAGAAGGAACCAGGCAGAAGGTCAACATTAGGAGTATCCGGAAGTTTCAAAATAAAACACAATGCACGGTCTCTTGAATGTAAATTTCCTCAATTGTTTGTCATTATGTCGAAACTGGAGGCCCAAGCATCAGGTCAGCACTCGGTCAGAGAGTCCCTGTGGCAACACGGCATGGACGAAGAAAAGTGAATTGTGGAGGTTTGTCTGTCAGAGCAAGGTGCAGCGCTGCTTGGTGTTGCTCGGTGCAACGCTTTTAGTGGGGTTTGTCTGTCGGAGCAAGGCGTGGTGCTTCCGCATTGAGTAATTTGGGGGTAATGTTTATATTACACTTTATATTGATAGATCTCCACAGAATGCTGATGTCATGCCAATAGAGATACTTTCTTGTTTCCCTAGTTTGAAACATTCTTGAAAAACTGCTCTTGAGTTATTTCACTTTTTAATGTATTTAATGATTTTTCTCTTTTTTTCACTCACGACAACAAGAATAAAACAGCTTGGACAAACATTGGTACAGTCATCATGGACAGGACATACAAATGGGAAAACAGAGACAAAACAATGGTACAATCCAAAGTTTTTCCTTCTTTTACTCTGCAAGGACAAATGCATGGTTAGTCAAACAATGTGTTCTTGAAAGTTGAAGCCACAGTAGTGTTTAAGAAATCGAGGTATGGAGTCCATATTTGCATAAAGAGAAAAAGAGAAGCAAACAAGTCAATGATTCAAGAAGAAGACATTCCATGATGATCTTATTAGCCTACAGTTTACTTTAGAAAGTGGGATGTCACTTATCCATGACAGAAAGATGTTCTTCCTCACAACATGAGCAAGAATATCATAGTCTTTAGGCGCAACTAGCAACAAAAGCATCTTGAGATTGGAGGAGTAAGGAAACAGGATTCACACATAACAATATTATCTTTTCCATGTTCTGTAAATGTCTGCAAAATATGCATGAATTTTAGGGCATAAATAGGCAATACATGCAGGTCCCCCCTGAGATCTTACAGTTTAGACGTAGGGATGTATGTAGCAAACCCATTCTTTGTTTTTGTGTTTGTTGTTTCTCGTTTTGTCCACCAGATTGCAGCTTGCATTGTTTGAAGGTGTAAAAACAAATATCTGTTTTAGATGCTGTTTGAATTTATTTCTTTGTATATAAATTTCGTAACTTGGCTTACTTCTTAGAAAATGTTATGTCTTCTACTATTAAATGTGTATTTTTGTCTATTTTGGATCGAATAGTTTGGGTTTAAATATGGGACTTTATTTTGAAGAGTACTTCCTTCCTGTGTGCATTGCTTGATGAAGCAAAGGAACGTATGAGCTAACGGTGAAATGGTGTAAGGCTGCAAAGCTGAACTAGCAGTTTGATGATAAAACATTCAAAGCTAAGTGTCTTTTGGCAACCCCCCTGAAGAGGCAAAATGCTGGTGTTCATTGTTCTTATAGTCTTTGCATTTTTATTTAATGATCTGTGTTGAGAAATGAACTAATGGACTATTTTGTGCGCCGGTTTTATGAAATGGCTGTACATTGCTTGTTATGCTGGGTTTTGTTTGAAATAGTATCTGTATTACCATTTATTATTGACAGAAAATTGAATTTCTCATTTCCTTCATTTTGTCAGTTCTCACGTAGGTTTGTGGACCTGATTTGTGGAACAGCATTACAGTTTAAAACCATCAGTCGAGTCTCACCATCATTCAGAGGGTACGCTACAATATAGTTTGGTCACTGATTTTATGTCTTTTCCTGGGAAAGAATTGCAAGTGGTGCAGGATTTTATTTTGTGACAATCCAACATGATTACACACTGATATTTTCTTTGCATGATTCCATATCACTTCCCTTTTATTCACATCAATGTTAACACCAAGTTCTTTTTCCCATGTTTTTGTAACAGTTGGAATGTCCAAAACATCACTGGCTTAAGACATAATAGAAACAAGAAACTGACTTTTTTAGCTGGGCAGTGAAGCAGTTACTTCTTCTTATCTAGGAAAGGAGTAAAGTTGGCACTTAAATGCCTAATGAAACATTGGGGTATTCTGGATATGTAGATTCACAAATCCTGACATGGACCATCAAAACGGGAATTAAATTAAGGAATTAGTATTAACTCTAAGGGTTCCAAGTGGCATTGCAAGGGATTTTTAGAAATTTATTCTGTCAGATGATTAGCTAAGTGCTCCTTTAGGTGGTGTTTACACGGCTGTTTTTTTTTAGCCTAAAATGGACAGTTTTCATTGCGCTGTTGCCTCCAGTTTACATGAGAATGGTGCCTGGAGTGCCTGAATCTGTGAACTTTGGATTCCAGGGTCCAGAATGGAAAGTTTTGAAAATGGATTAATTTCTGCTCCATGTAGACAAGATACAGAGTGTTTCGGGGGGAAATGCTGACCTCACCTCATGCGCAGTTCTCTTTCACATGAAGGCTGTGCGTGCATACCAGGAACAACAACAGCTTTGGCCGTCTACCCAGTAACATGTATGCTGCTTACAGTGCTGAGTTTGTTATCCAGACAAAACTATCCAGACAGATTTGTTGTCAAGACAAGAAACTCACACATCTTCATGTGTCCACTCACCACTACCACTACCGTTATTGACTGGACTGGCATGTACACTACAGCGCATTCATTCAGTTCTAGCTTCTCCATCTGAACGTGCATTGAGTTTGAATAAGCAAAGGATAAGCCTTTGCATTTCAGGTGGCAGTGTCTCTGTGTAAACAGGGCTTTAATGTCTTCTAGTTCTTTCGTAAGTTTAAGCTGCTGTTCCAGGTGCTTTTTTTGAGGCAAGAGTAGCTAATAATTAACCCCCTGATAAATGCTTTGGATGTCTCCCACAATAAGGATGGGTTGTCAGTAGACTGGCAGTTAATAGAAAGAAGTACCTTATATTCACTCATCCAATAAGATGCAAATTTATCATAATTCAAGAAAAAATGATCAAATCTTCAACTTTTTGAAAATTCTCCACTGATAACAAAGTTCAACAGTAAAATTGCATGGTAACTAACAACAATATTGCCAATCTTAAAGGACAGAATTTCAGCACAAATGATTATATTAAAGTATTAAAATGTAATCTATCCATGTGTGGCATTTGTGAGAAGGAGACTAAAAGGTAAATCTTTTATCAGACGGATGGAAGGTTTGCCATGCATCAACAAAATGTATCTCTTCAAGGATTGTGGAGAGAGCATAAGCCTGATTTGTCAAAGTTGAGTTTTGAGAAGAATGTATCAATTATAGGATTGAATTAAAAGTTGAAATCTCCTCCACTGTTAAAGATAATTCTGCAAATTCAATCAGTCAATCAATCTGTATTTGTATAGCACCAATTCCTAACAAGTGCTATGTCAAGACACTTTTACAATAGACCATAAAACTTTCCATTTTAATGATACACTTATATGCATATACATATATAAGATACACATACACTGAAAAAGATGTTTTGTTGAATGAACATAATTTTATTAATTTTAGCAGTTGCACGTAATACTTTTATCTGAAACCAGATATTTTTATTATGTTGACTGAACTAATTTTTTTAAAGTAAATCTAAATAAGTTTTATTATGTAAATCCTCCTCAACTATTTTGAGTTGACTTTACTCAAATTTTCTATTAATCCCATTTTAAATTTACTTAAATAAATTATGTTTTTTTGTGCATTTTCAAATCAATTAAATTGTTTAAATTCTATCTATTTTTTTTAAACTGATCATAATGAAATATTTGTAGATATCATACATCACACAGAATCAAAAATGTGTTCAGACAACCAACTTTATATATAGTACAAATATATTATATACAGTTGTGCCCAAAAGTTTACACCCCCAGCAGAATTTCTGATTTTTTGGCCTTTTCTCAGAAAATATGAATGATAACACAAAAACCTTTCTGTCACTCATGGTTAGTGGCTGAGTGAGGACATTTATTGAAAAAAGGATTAGTTTACTCTTTTTAAATCATAATGACAACAGAAACTTCAAAACTGACCCTGTTCAAAAGTTTACACCCCCAGTTTTTAATACCTTGTGTTTCCTCCTTTAACATCAATAACAGCTTGAAGTCTTTTGTGGTAGTTATGGATGAGGGTCTTTATTTTCTCAGATGGTAAAACTGCCCATTCCTCTTGGCAAAAAGTAAATTCTTGGGCTGTCTTGCATGAACTGCACGTTTGAGATCTCCCCAGAGTGGCTCAATGATATTGAGGTCAGGAGACTGAGATGGCCACTTTAAAACATTCACTTTATTCTGCTGTAGCCAATGGCAGGTTGATTTGGCCTTGTGTTTTGGATCATTGTCATGTTGGAATGTCCAAGAACGTCCCATGCGCAGCTTCTAGGCCGATGAGTGCAGATTTTCCTCCAATATTTTCTGATAACATGCTGCATTCATCCATCCATCCATCAATTTTGACCAATTTTCCTGTGCCTTTGTAGCTCACGCATCCCCAAAACATCAGTGATCCACCTCCGTGTTTCACAGTAGGAATGGTGTACCTTTCATCATGGGCCTTGTTGACTCCTCTCCAAATGTAACCTTTATGGTTGTGGCCAAAAAGCTCAATTTTGGTCTCATCACTCCAAATGACTTTGTTCCAGAAGTTTTGAGGCTTGTCTCTGTGCTGTTTGGACTGTAAGCGGAATATTTTGTGGCATTTGTGTAGAAATGGCTTTCTTCTGGCGACCCGACCATGCAGCCTATGTTTCTTCAAGAGTCTCCTTATTGTGGATCTTGAAACATCCACCCCAGTTTTTTTCAGAGACTCCTGTATTTCAGCTGAAGTTATTTGAGGGTTTTTCTTTGTGTCTCAGACAATTGTCCTTGCAGTTGGAGCTGAAATTTTTGTTGGTCTGCCTGACCGTGGTTTGGTTTCAACAAAATCCCTCTCTCTCCACTTCTTAATTAGAGTTTTAACAGGGCTTCTTGGCATCCTCAGTTCCTTAGATATCTTTTTAAATCCTTTTCCTGTTTTGTGCAGTTGGATTACCTTTTCTCGCAGATCTTTTGACAATTCTTTTGCTTTACCCATGACGCAGAAACCAGAAACTTCAACGCAGCACTGAGTGAAAGATGCACGTGTCTGTCAGGAGCACAAGCTAATAGATCACAGAGAGGATGGTTACCTTTAGTAGACATTCAAACCCATTTGTGTCAAATTTTGTGCATGTTATCAGGCCAAAACTGCCAGGGGGTGTAAACTTTTGAACAGGGTCATTTTTGAAGTTTCTGTTGTCAATATGATTTAAAAAGAGTAAACTTATCTTTTTTTTCAATAAGTGTCTTCACCCAACCACTTGCCATGAGTGACAGAAAGGTTTTTGTGTTATCATTCATATTTTCTGAGAAAAGGCAGAAAAATCAGAAATTCTGCTGGGGGGTGTAAACTTTTGGGCACAACTGTATATATACAAATATTTAACACCTTACATCAGAGCTGTCTAATGGCCCATGAATGTTTTTATCATGAAAAACTGTAAAATACTCAGTGCATAGATTGCAACACTATTAACAGATACACAGATACATTTATCTGTTTGCAGAAGAAAAAATGTTTCTGATTGTGTAACCAACCGTTAATAAAGAATAAACTTACACAAGTTAGATGAAGTCTCTTGACATGCGACAAGACAGAAGGCAACGCTTGCTCTCAACGTGTACAATACTTCTTATAAGACAAGAACCTGTGAAATGCAAACTGCATTAACAACAATACTTGTTTTAGCTTTAAATCCTTACATCATAAACGCCTCTACTAAAGGTTTTAAACACAAGAAAGCAGAAACCCACTTATCAGATACTGTCAACCATAACCAAAAGGATGGAACGAACAAAATAAAGTCTTTTGTGTAGAGTCCTGATCAGAGACTAGGCAGCAGAATAGTTCATCCCAGTTACATGTTTAGTGGCTTTTACTCTTGATAGTTTACTTTACAGCTTTTTTGCAAAAATACACCTATGCCTTGAATTGAGAACATTACCCAGAGTAAAAAAAACAAAAACTTTAACAATCAAAACCCAAACCATACTATGTGGGCCACATCTGGAAAAAAACACAGGTTCCCTGACTCTGAAATGACAACATTATTGAAAGGCAATGTTTCACTGAGGCAACTGAACTGATAAACCAAGTGGCTTTGTTGAGTATAATAAGATTTATTCAAGTGCATATCCTGACACTCTTTTAGATGTTGGCCTTAAACAGGAGAACAAGAACAAGAGGCGATCCTTTATAACTGCCCTAACGCATATAACTATCAGAAAGTTTATTTGTTGTAGTGTCCTCACCACTGGCTGCATAAATACTACCCTCTAAAAAAGCATTTCTCATCTGTGTTGAACTCTTGGTGATACTGATGTTCAGATCACATTAAATATTCATTAAACAATTCACAAAAAAAAAACAAATGTGGCTGAAGAATTTCTACAGTCCAACACAGATTTAGTTCTGTAGTCCAAGGACTTTGGGGAAAGCTTTCCCATGAGTACTTTTTGAATGAACTCGTAATAGTGTCTCAGTTCCTTGGGGTAGGCCAGGTTTAATGCGTAAATGACCCCAAGCATCACTGCACAAGCCTGCGCTGCAGATCCAATGCTGTCCAAGACGATCGATCCATCAACAGAAATTCTGATGTCCTCATGATGTCCAGATTCTCCATTCTCCTTGCCGATGATGTAAATGCCCATGGCCCACTTCTGCATGTCTGTCTGGATGGCATTTCCTTTCATGTCCTGAATATTTTAAGTAAATTGGAGAAAGAGCAAAGATCAGAATGCTTTGCCACAAATAAACATTTGTTTTTACCATACACTGTACATCTGTATGATAGACATTTTCATATTTCCATGAAGGTACTGTCTGCTTGTGCATCATGTGTTTTACTGGTACTGTGTTCCAAGGTGTTCTTTTGTGCTTTGACTCTTTGCCTGGCTCTTATAAGCAACAGGAAAAAAACATTTCACTAAACTGACATTCCAAAGGTTCCATAATGGTGCTCAGTAACAGCAAATTATTCTTTTTAACACAACACCTCTGCTGTACAGTGAAGAGACCCAGTAGGGAGCCAAAACTACAGGACAAACAACTTCAGAATCTAAACCCTTGTGGGTTTGCTTTAATTTAAGCTCCTTTGAGGTCACCAGAGGACATAAATGTCCTTTCACAAAAACTGCTAGAAAAAATACAACAGAGTAATATATTTTTGGTACTTTTTTTTGCACAAATCATTAAATTAACTTCAGCCCAAATACCAAATATGTAATTGTTTATATTGTTTTAACCCTTTCAAATGCCAATTTGATTAAATAATGTCACTGTTTTCACAACAAAAAATCCTCATATAACATGAGTTATATGCATTAAAATAAATGTTAGAGGGCTGGGGATTTCTTTTAGTATCAAGCTTGAATATACCTAAGATTAGTGATAAAATTGATTTTCATGCATTGTTTTTTTTTTATTTTTAGCAGTGTCATATTCATTATTTACGAACCTTTCACTAGAGGGCAAAAATGTTCTCTCCCAAAAACTGCTATAAAATATGAAAGATTCATATGTTTGCTTCTATTTTGCTTAAATCATCAGCTTCAGCCCTTATCAAAACTACCAAATATTTAATTATTTCTTTTGTTTTAACCCTTTAACTACCAGTTTGATTACATGATTTCACCATCTTTATGAAAAAAAAAATATAAAAAATGAGTTATTTTCCATATAATGAATTTTAGAGGGCTGAGGACTTCAAAAAATAAAAGATCAGGCTTAATCATGCATGACAAAGTTGATTTTCTTGCTTTATTATTTTTTTTTAGTGTCAAATTCTAACTAACCTGTTAGGTTAACAGCACAAAAATGACCAGTTGAGTCTCTTTAGACCCAATTCTTTTTAAATCCCACGACAAATTACACAATGAAAGCATGCATTCTCTAATTTCAGCATTACATTTAGGAGAAAAGTAGGAAAAAAATCGTTTTTACTGTTTACTACGAGATGGGACAAATTTCCTATTGCGTCTATGTCTAAAACAATGATCATTCATGATGCAAAAAAAAAAATGAAAATAATGCAGCACTGTTTTCCCCTTCCCCTGAATATGGACATATATCCTTTCATATTCCAACTATTATGTAACAACAATCATCACTCAGAGCCAGCTGTACATGTTTGGATGTGTGTGAAAGTATGCCAAAGACACATAATCAGACAATACAAGTCCTACAATAAGGTCAAAGGTCACTCTGCACCTCAGAGTCACACACACACACATGGATCATGCAGAGACCTACAACAGGAAAACTGAACCTGTGTGCTGAGCTCTCATCACTTCTTCAGATTGTTTGTTCCTTCTACATACAGCTGGCTCTGAGTGATTATTGTAGTTACATAATAGTTGGAATATGAAAGAATATATGTTCATATTCAGGGGAAGGGAAAAACAGTGCTGCATTATTTTCATTTTTTAGACATAAACACACAATAGGAAATTTGTCCAGTCTCATAGTAAACAGTAAAAATGACATTTCTTTCCTACTTTTCTCCAAAATGTAATCCTGACATTAAGGAATGCATGATTTCATTGTGAAATTGTGGTGGGATTTAAAAAGAATTGGGTCTAAAGGGACTCAACTGGACATTTTTGTGCTGTTTACCTAAAATGATAGTTAGTTAGAATTTGAAACTGAAAAAAATAACAAGGCATAAAAAACATATATTTTTTCCCCAATCTCATGAATAATTAAGCCTGATATTTAAAAAAAAAAAAATTCCCAGCCATCTAAAATTTATCATATGGAATTTGATGTGGATTTTCACAAAAACAGTTAAATAATGTTTTTGATTAGGGCTGAAGTTGATCAAATGATCTCTGTTAGAGGAAATTAAATTTTCAGTCCATTATTTTTTTAGAAGCTTTTGTGACATATGTGTCCTCTA
Source organism: Scarus forsteni (assembly GCA_036419115.1). Taxonomy (NCBI): domain Eukaryota; kingdom Metazoa; phylum Chordata; class Actinopteri; order Labriformes; family Labridae; genus Scarus; species Scarus forsteni. The sequence continues at coordinate 11,806,492 of JAZDUH010000049.1, forward strand.
GTGGCCTGAAAAAGCTAAAATTATAATTCTGACACTGAAAAAAATAAAAATGCATGAAAATCAATTTTATCACTAATCTTATGTATTTCTCTGCCTGATCTTTTAAAATTCTCAGTTCATCTTATTGAATATTAATAATTTTTATGAGCTGATTTCATAAAAGCACTGATATTATGTAACTAAATTTGCATTTAAAGGGTTAAAATATAAACAATAATAATTAAACATTTAATTTTTTGGATTAGGACTGAAGTTGACTGAGTTATTTGGGCAAACAAAGTTATGTTTTTATAGCAGTTTTTTTCTGGTAACATCAAAAGGTTGTAAATTTGTCCCCAGTTAACCATTTGACCTCTGAAAAAAAGAAACTTTAAATTTAAAGGCTCTTCATGAATAACACCATCCTACAAAAATCATTCCAGTGATTAACACAACCAATTTGTGGCCAAAAGTTGAACAAAAAACTGCCAGAAAGGACAAAACGTCCCACAAAGGTTAAATACGAGTTACATTCAGAACATAAAACTTACCCTGTACTCATGAATCAGATGTCCATCATCCTCCCCGAGGTAGAGGCCAAGTGCTCTAAGGACTGCTGCCCCTTTGGAATGAACATCACTTGTAGTCTGTGTGAAGAGATTTAACTGTTGAAAAACATTTCCAGGCACAAAAGTAATCTCAAAAAAATTTACACTTCTCTACCCCCGGTTATACTATAAATAATCTTATTCATTTGATTATTAAATGATTGTGGTGTGGTTACAATAACATGTATGAATATTTTGTGCTAAGCATGGTCAAAAATCTTGCTCAGTGCCGGTGGTGAACATTAACTGTACCACCAGAGAAAACAGGGCTGGAACATGTAAACAAGGAAAAGATTACTTTGGAAAGTGTCTTACATTAATGATCCAGGCTTTACTGAAACAGAACACAATAAAGCACACATATAGACTACAATGAATGAACAGTTACCTCTTGTAAGATCTGCAGATGTTTAGTTAGTTTCTGGCCAGTGACACCTCCCTTTTTCTGAAAAACTGATGTCAGCTGATGCTGAAGACTGTCCAACCGTGCCATGAAAGTCATCTCGAGTGGATATGTTGTGATTCACTGAAATTCAGCATTTCTCTGATGCACATAAAAGAAGTGGCAGAAGACAAAGAACACTGTGCTCAGTTATTTACGTAATGACGATTCCTGTAATACACATAGTGAAATCATAGTGGAAATGCACAAGAGTTTGGGAAAGAAAGGAGATGCTGTGTTATTTATTCACTACAAGATAACTTTTTATGTGCTATACTTATTATAAATGGTTAGAGATAACTTCACAGCATTCAAAAATTGCCAAAATTATGTATATAAAAAAAAATAAAATATATATATATATAATATATGTATGTATATATATATATATATATATATATATATATATATATATATATATATATATATATATATATATATATATATATATATATATATATATATATATATATATATATACATATATATATATATGCATATATATATAAATGTATATTTAACTTACTAACATTAATAATGATGATTTTTTTTAAAAAATCATTGATATTAAAAACAGTAAATAAAGTCCCATGTACAAAAAATGCTAGAATTTTAGCTGTTTCATCCTTTCTAGAGAACATGTTTACAGTGCAATGAGATGCTCACAAGCCTAAAGTTACTCTTTTAAATCTGTAATAAATGTCATGTCCCCTGCTGCATGGCATGTCTGACTAAACACAGTACCACTAAGGCATAAAACCAGTATGAACAGGAGCTATACAGACATCGTTGTTTTTAAAGCATTGATCATGAAAAACAAGTCCACCTCAGTGGTAAACCGACGATAAATGCAGAAACATACTAAACGAGTGAGCCGCGGGACCGGACAGCATTTGAGTCGGACAGTCTGCTGAGAGACGGACACGGAGGAGCTCACGGCCGCACATACACACCTGCTGCCTGTGCAGGTCCCCCACCCTCTACATGGGTGGACCGCAGCCTTCCTCTGCCTCCTCCTCGGCGGTCCCCGCCACCCCAGTTGATCTTAACTCACCGTTTCTATGGTTTCTGGTACTCTGCCTGGAGCCATAGTGCCTCGTGTTTAGCCGCATGGACAGTCTAATACCAGGAGCATTAAGAGGCTAACACATCCTCACATGGCTAGCTTAAAGGGCAAGTTCGGTATTTTTCAACCTGGGTCCTATTGCCTCAAGTGTATGTGTGTATACGATTGACGGGTACAACTCGTTTTAAAATTGGCTCAGTATCAAGGGAGCGGATGCAGCCGGCAGCCGCGAAGCTAGATAGGGGGGCAACTGCATCCCGTATAAGTTTGAGCATTAAAAGTGTTTATTTCACCACAGACCGGTTGCGATCGCCGGTGCTAGCTCTCTAATTAGTATTGTAAGCGTTCCGTTTTCCTTCACGTCCTCTGACCTGTGTGACGTCATCTCCTGTGAGCTTGTTGCCGGAAGAAAACAGAGGAGCCATGCAGCGCGCCGAGCTGCTTATCCCGGCGGACAGTTGGAAGTTTTACTGCATCGGTATCATGGCTGAATATTTACCAGATTTCGAGAGTGAAGACGAGCCTTTTCATTACGACGGCCACCCGTATTTATTTGAGCCAGAGTATACGGACGAGGAGCTCCTACAAATTCAAGAGCAAACGAGGATAGCAAGAGAGGGCCAACGAGCAGACGAGGGTGAAGAAGCGGCGGCACGAACGCGAATTTCTGAGGACTGGTGGTGCTCCTGTGGTTGCTGTGACTCTATGCCCACAGAGGAACAATGTCTGTGTTGTAACGAGTGGGACCTGTTGCCCAATATTCGTGGTCTCGATGTGTCGTGGGATGATACAGAAAGTACCCGACGCTGTGTAACTACATTAGAGGATCTCCCCCCTCTGATCAACAGGGCAGTGCTGGATACCTTTTTTCATGTACCCAAAATAAATTGGAGGAGGCGACAAAAACCACAGGGACCAAATGGACAACTATCCATAAAGTAAGTATAACTAATATGTCTTTATGCATACAATACGATCGACAATAAGATCGCCGGTGCTAGCTCTCTAATTAGCATTGTAACACAGTGCCACAAGTCTGTACTGGCTGGACGAGAGGAAAAAGTGAAGAGGATTTATGGCAACAGTAAATGTGTGTGTCAGAGACAAATCTAGAGCGTTCATGCCGCCGCTGCTTCACCCTCGTCTGCTTGTCCCTCTGTTGCTATCCTCGTTAGCTCTTGAGTTTGTAGCAGCTCCTCGTCCGTATACTCTGGCTCAAATAAATACGGGTGGCCGTTGTAATGAAAAGGCTCGTCTTCACTCTCGAAATCTGGTAAATATTCAGCCATGATACTGATGCAGTAAAACTTCCAACTGTCCTCCGGAATAAGCAGCGGCGCGCTGCATGGCTCCTCTGTTTTCTTCCGGCAACAAGCTCACAGATGACGTCACACAGGTCAGAGGACGTGAAGGAAAACGCAATGCTTACAATGCTAATTAGAGAGCTAGCACCGGCGATCGCAACTGGTCTGTGGTGAAATAAACACTTATAATGCTCAAACTTATAAGGGATGCAGTTGCCCCCCTATCTAGCTTCGCGACTGCCGGCTGCATCCGCTCCCTTGATACTGAGCCAATTTTAAAACGAGTTGTACCCGTCAATCGTATACACACATACACTTGGGGCAATAGGACCCAGGTTGAAAAATACCGAAGTTGCCCTTTAAGGGAGAGCCCAGCCACCCTGTGAAGGAAACTCATTTCGGCGTCTTGTACTCGCGATCTTGTCTTTTCGGTCACGACCCACAGCTCGTGACCATATATGAGGATAGGGGTGAAGATTGACCGGTAGATCGAGAGCTTCGCCTTTTGGCTTAGCTCCCTTTTTACCACGACGGACCGATGCAGAACCTGCATCACTGCCGACGACGCACCAATCTGCCTGTCAATCTCTCGATCCATCCTTCCTCCGCTCGTGAACAAGACCCAGAGATACTAGAACTCCTCCACTTGGGGTAGAATCTCATCCCAGACCCAAAGAGAGCACTCAACCCTCTCCTGGGTGAGGACCATGGACTCAGATTTGGAGGTGCTGATTCTCATCCCAGCTGCTTCACATTCGGCTGCGAACCGATCCAGTGAGAGCTGCAGGTTCCAGTTCGATGAAGCCAACAGGACCACATCATCTGCAAAAAGCGGTGACCCAATCCTGAGGTCACCAAACCTGGTCATACAGGGAAAAGACGGCCCGTATCAAGGAGCCCGCTACCCCATACTCCCGGAGCACCCCCCACCGGACCCCAGGAGAGACATGGTCGAATGCCTTCTCCAAGTCCACAAAGCACATGTGGACTGGTTGGGCAAACTCCCATTCACCCTCGAGCACTCTATGGAGGGTATAGAGCTGATCCACAGTTCCACAACCAGGACAAAAACCATATTGCTCCTCCTGAATCCGAGGTTCGAGAATCCGACAGACCCTCTTCTCCAGTACCCCCGAATAGACCTTACCGGGACGCTGAAGAGTGTGATCCCCTTGTAGTTGGAGGACACCCTCTGGTCCCCCTTCTTGAAAAGGGGGACCACCACCCCAGTCTGCCAATCCAGTGACACTGTCCCCGATGTCCATGCGATGTTGCAAAGTCGTGTCAACCATGACGGCCCCACAACATCCAGGGCCTTGAGGAACTCCGGGTGGATCTCATCCACCCCCGGAGCCCTGCCACCAAGGAGCTTCTTGACCACCTCAGTAACCTCAGCTCCGGAGATAGAAGAGCCCACCGCAGAGTCCCCCAGGTCTGCTTCCACACTGGAAGATGTGCTGGTGGGACTGAGGAGGTCTTCGGAGTATTCTTTCCACTGATCCACAACGTTCCGAGTTGAGGTTAGCAGCGCACCATCCCCACCATAGACAGTGTTGATGGCACACTGCTTCCCCCTCTTGAGACGCCAGATGGTGGTCCAGAATCTCTTCGAAGCCGTCCGGAAGTCATTCTCCATGGCCTCTCCGAATTCCTCCCCTGCCTGGGTTTTTGCTTTGGCAACCACTGAAGCTGCATTCCGCTTGGCCAGCCGGTACCTGTCAGTTACCTCCGGAGTCCCACTTGCCAAAAAGGCCCGATAGGACTCCTTCTTCAGCTTGATGGCATCCCTCACCTCTGGTGTCCACCAGCGGGTTCGGGTGTTGCCGCCATGACAGGCACCAACCACCTTAAGGCCACAGCTCCGATCAGCCGGCTCAACAATAGAGGCCCGGAACAAGGCCCACTTGGACTCAATGTCCCCTGCCTTCCCCGCCACATGGTCGAACTTCGCTCAGAGGTGGGAGTTGAAACCCTTTCTGATGGGAGACTCTGCCAGACTTTCCCAGCAGACCCGCACAATACACTTAGGTCTACCAGGTTTGACAGGTATCCTCCCCCACCATCGGAGCCAACTTATCACCAGTAGGTGATCAGTTGACAGCTCTGCCCCGCTCTTTACCCGAATAATTGATAAGACTACAAAGTCGATCATCGAACTGCGGCCTCAGGTGTCCTGGTGCCAGGTGTACTTATGAACACCCTTATGCTTTAACAAGGTGTTTGTTATGGACAATCTGTGACGAGCACAGAAGTCCAATAAAAAAACACCACACAGGTTCAGATCAGGGGGGCCATTCTTCCCAATCACGCCCCTCCAGGTCTCACTGTCATTGCAGATGGGAGCGTTGAAGTACCCCAGTAGAACGAGGGAGTCCCCAGAAGGGCAGCACCCCCTCCAGGGAATCCAAGAAAGGTGGATACGCTGAACTGAAAAATGTAAAATGTCCTGGAAAATTACTTATCTTTTCCACCTTGTCAGTGAACAAAAATCAAACCTACTTGGTAACTAAATTACACTGAGCCATAAAATATGAATAAAAATGATAATGAAAGTTCAGGAATCATATATAAAAGCTCAAAACAATTATGACAAAAATAAATAATTACAATGGTCAAATAAATCAAAATGTTCAACTTTATGAACTTGAAAATTTACTACTTTATAAAATTGCAAATTCAGTATGTATAAACTCATATTTTGGGGTCAAAAAAAATGAAACAGAAAAGCCCAGAGAGGGATCCACAGATCAACAAGTGGTTGCTTTCTACAGTCCAGGGGGAATGAGTTGGACTGTAATTCAAAACCTGCCACCCTCTGCCTAAAAGGAGCACAAGTGACAAACCTGCTGTCATTATGGGGTTTGTGAACAGAAAACACAAGAATGCACTGCTTAAACAAGGAAGAAAGCTAATGGTGTTAAATGTCTTTATAAATGAGCACCTAACCAAGCACAATGTTGACATAGCCAGAAAAGTACATTACTGAAAGAAACAAATGAAAATTCAAAACACCTGGACTTCAAACTGCAAAATATTCATTAAATTAAATGGATCACCAGAAGAAGCATAATTCTTAATCATCAAAAACCAAGAGGATCTGGACAAAAACTTGTCAGCCATGATGAACTGGACCGTAAGGTAAAATCTCGCCATGACAAACGCAATCAGGAATCACTCAACACCTGAAGGCTACAGCTTCATGACACAGAGGATCAAACAACAACATAACCCCAGAAGCTGCAGACATTTAAATACACTGAACTTAGTTCACAGGCTGTGGAAGCTGCCATAGACCAAAAAAATACCTTTTTTTCTCCATGAACAACTGCTGCTATTTCACAGATGAACTGTAAACAATAGAGTATCACAGCAGATGGCGAATATTCCATTATCTATTTTAACAGCAGAAGTCTGTGTACACATTTTTGTAGTATAAAGCAATACTTAAAACTGTTCACACATCAGTTCATTATCATTGCAATATCAGAAACCTGTATAAAAACAGATAAAGGTGTGGATTTTGAGCTAGATGGCTAAAGTTTGTTAACCAGAACAGCAAGGGAGGTGGAGGAGTAGCCATGTATGTAGATAAAACTTTACTGTATGGTGTTGAGTCACATGACAGCTGTGTTTTACAATGTGCTTGAATGTTTAACAACTGACATTTGTAAAGAAAAATGTAAAACTGTCATAATTACCTGTGTCAAAAACAAGTCCTAAAGTAGTTTTGGCTGTGAAGACTTCAATATCAATTTACTGAATCCTAGCACACACAAATTGACAGACGAATTCACCAATATAATATGCAGTATGAGCCTGTATCCCAAAATCACCAGAGTAACATCTCATCATGCAACCCTTATAGACTACATATTCACAAATGACATTGACAACAACACAGTTAGTGGATTACTTACCAGTGATATAAGTGATCAACCGCCCGTTTTTACACTTTGACAGCAATTTATCTCTCTCTCTATCTCTCTATCTATCTATCTATCTCTCTATCTCTGTCTCTGACACCTGAGGAAAGTTGGGTCAATCTGATTCATAGGAATCCTAATTCAATATTTCTCTCAGCTGTAGCTGAGTGGGAAGTCTTAGATATTGTGAATAAATGTAAAAGTAAAAAAATACTGACTGTGATGACATCACTATGACAATAGTGAAAATGGCAATTGAGGGGATTGCACCACCACTAACATTCATTTGCAATATATCATTTCACACAGGTACATTTCCAAAGAGAATGAAAATAGCAAAAGTTTTACCTTTTTTCAAGAGTGGAAACAAACATCATTTCACTAATTACAGGCCCATATTACTATCACCCCAGTTTTTCAAAATTCTTGAAAAAACTTTTCAATGACAGACTGAATAAATTCATTGAAAAACACTGTTCGCTTCCTTACAGTCAATATGGATTCCAAAAAAGCAACTCAACAGGATGATCATCAAGCTGAGTTTAGTATCACTACAGTCAACAACAGCACAGATAATTTAGTTTCTAAAGTCGTTTCCTATGAATGAATTCTGTGATATAAAAAATTAAATATAAATCACATCAAAACATATTTATCTAAAGGTAGAGCTGTAGTATAAACTCAAGGAGATGTTTGATCAATAGCATGAGTTTTGTGTCACCACAGTCAACAACAGTCAGTATAGTATTGTTGTCATCACATATGAATACGTTAGAGGAGATCAACATTCATGTTTAATCTTAATTTTGTTGATAAATCTTGTGACTTTGATGGAATTTTACGGAGCCCCCCTGGTGACATTGGATAGAAAAAAAATAATGCGTGGCCACGAGATAGTAATCGTACGAGATAAATAACGCGCACGAGATAAATATGCGTGGCCAGAGAACGTGTATGCGTACGCATAGTTAGTATTGAGATCTGTCAGTTTCAGAGCAATGCAGAGACTGTAGCCTCTCAGTATGGACAACTTTGAATACATTTCTCATTATTTTAATTTGGGAATGAACTACAATGACATTCTTAAATCACTTGCAATTAGGCATGGAGTAATTCTTAGCAAGAGACACTTAATTCGGCTGCTCTAAATGACTGCGGTCACACCATCCGTGCTTCCGTGATCGCACTTTGCCCAAATATTACGGTAGGCAAAAGGTTAGGGAGGCATGACGGTGGTGCGTTCAGCGGCACCATGGAAAAATAACTGCTAATTTCCAGACAATTTTACTGCAACCTTATTGATTAAGAGCACATCAAAATCAGGCACTTGAGGCTCATTTTTATGAACGGCAAATATTTGTAATTGTCATCCATATATATATATATATATGTACATATATATATATATATATATATATATATATATACACATATATATACATATATATATATATATACATATATATACACACACACACACATATATATATATAGACATATACATATATATATACATATATACATATATATATACACACATATATATGCATATATATGTATATATGTATATATGTATATATACATATATACATATATATATATATATATATATATATATACATATATATATATATATATATATATATATATATATATATATATATATATATACATATATGAGAATTACAAATATTTGTCGTTCATAAAAATGAGCCTCAAATGACTGATTTTGAAATGCTCGCAATCAATAATGCTGCTGTAAATTGTATAGAAATAAGCACAGAGGTACCTGAGACAGGACTTTACAATATTCTGTTTGACTTTAGAGATCATAGTACTATTTAGATTTTTTTATGATGTTTAAATATTTGCCGTTCATAAAGATGAGCCTCAAATGCCTGATTTTGATGTGCTCTTAATCAATAATGCTACAGTAAATTTTCGGGAAAGAAGCACCGAGGTAGGCCTACCTGGGAATGTACTGTACAATATTCTCCTGGACCTCCTAGATCATAAGTACAAGTTTGATTTTAATTTTTTTCTAATTTTTTTTTATATTTGCATATAGTAAAATGGGCCTCAAATGCCTGGTTTCAATGTGATTTTAATCAATATTGTTGTGCCGCTGAACGCACCACCGTCATGCCTCTGTAACCTTTTGCCTACCGTAATATTTGGGCAAATTGCGCAACAGAATCACGAAAGCACGGATGGTGTGACCGCAGTCATTTAGAGCAGCCGAATTAAGTGTCTCTTGCTAAGAATTACTCCATGCCTAATTGCAAGTGATTTAAGAATGTCATTGTAGTTCATTCCCAAATTAAAATAATGAGAAATGTATTCAAAGTTGTCCATACTGAGAGGCTACAGTCTCTGCATTGCTCTGAAACTGACAGATCTCAATACTAAAGGTGAATTTTGTCATGGCCACGTATTAACTATCTCGTGGCCACGCATTATTTATGTCGTGGCCACGCATTATTTATCTCGTGGCCACGCATTACTTTCTCGTGGCCACGCATTATTTTTTTTCTATCCAATATCACCAGGGGGGCTCCGTAGTATTTGTTCTATTTTCAATCAAAAAATTATGTGAAATATTTTAATTCACAATTCTTAAAAAAATATGATATGTAGTATGAAAAACTTACGGTCATTTATGTGTGCTGTAGTTTTGAAGACTTTACTTATATATGGTAACTTGCTGATGGTCCTGAAGCTGCTGGGCCATCACCGGCAGTGTATTGAGACCAACTGAAGTTGTCTGGTTCTGATAACAGCTTGTTTGGTGTCCTGAGTCTGGTTTGTTTATATTGGGTGCTTGCTGTGTTTCTGCTGCTTACTGTGCTGATTTGTGATATTTGGTAGAAGCCTTTGGACCGAGGGACTTCATTCTGGCTTCAGCTGTTGGCTGCTCAGGGTAATGTGGTGGTAATAGTCAATAGTTTTAAAATGTTGGTAAAACTCAAGAGATCTTGTTTTTATTTTCTTAAATATGAAGGGACATTAGCTGAGTCATGCTCTGCATGTTTTGTTTTGCAATTACATGCACTGATGTGTTCTGTCTTGTTTTTAATTTGATATTGTGATATTACTCATTCTCATATTGTGGCATTAAGCTTTTTGACCATGTTGTCCACCTCTATTCCAGCATGACACCTAGCTGTGTATTAAAGGATAACCAAGTTGCTGCTTGACAAAAGTCCAGATTGAAATAACTATCATCAGTTAGATTATTTTGGATTTTTCTACATAAACCCTCCTGAGATTATGTCTCTCTCTGAAGTTCTGAAGTGTGATCACCTTTCTTTTATGGCCATGATGAGTGATTTGACAAGTAAAATGTCATTAACAAGTGGATTATGAGGAATGGAATTGCCCAATCCACCTGTTGCACTGCAGCAATGACATCAAATCAAAAAATACTCATCTGAGCATTTTTTTCTGTGAGGAAAGAACAAGTTAGTTGCTGTGCTTTGATCATCAATTATCCTCCCTAATAGGTTGAAATTCGTATCAATCAGTGTCACTTGGTTGATGAAAAAAACTTTGAAGCACAGTTTATTTAGAGCTACTTTGCTTTCTTACCCTCTAATCTGGGTCATAAACATGATAAAAATCATGCTGGAGATGTACAATCACAAAATGAGCAATTTAACACTATGGTTCTAGTATCACATCCAATCAGTTAATTAGCTTCTAGACTTCCTGACACTGTTTACTGGCTGACCTACTGGCTCCTTTCTACCAAAGAAAGATAAAAAATAACTTGCTAGCTTGGCCAGGGCTAATGATGCATTAAGGTAGTCCTATAGCCTTTGGTCAGACATCATGGACTTAAAGTACCATGGGTACAAACAGGCCATAGGCAGCATGAACAAGACTGTTCTTGAAACTCTAGGCCCACACACTTTAACAGTTTCTCCTTCTTTTACACACACTCCATCTTTACACTCCTCCACACATAAAAAGCTCTACCTCCTGCTCTAACACAAATTGCCTTTAGGTCTACACTTATAAAAAAAGTATTTCCATTTCCAGTAATACACCCTTGTACTTAAACTTTCACACTAGGATCTGCATACACAATTTCCAGAAATTCATAGTATGTCCTGCAAGCCTGCCTCCTATCAAACTGGATTAATTACTTTCCTCTTTGCCTGTTTTCCCAAGAGTGTCTGAGCTGCATTAGTCAACCTCTGCCTCTTGCTGGTGGGCACAGAGATGGCAGCACTCGCCCATTCATCACTGTGACTTTGGGAAAGGTGATCTAAGGGATGAGGTGCTTGGGCAAATAGGAGAGACAAAAAGAGACTGAAAGTGAAGGTGAGAGAAAGGTGGTGCAAGAATGGAAGCAAAAAAAGCTGTGTCCCCTCTGACCAAGTGTCTGATTAAAAATTAAAAGTGTTGCTGCTTTCCCTGGTTCCAGAGGTCCAGATTGTTATGTATGAATTTCTGAGGTTAGTCTCACTGGAGTATCTGGAGGTAAAAAGGTGGCTGCAGAGACATTGGGCTATGGAGTGTTGAATTATAAAAAGGAAGGAAAGGTTGGGAATGACACATATTCTTGCCTGGAGATAAATTACCTAACCAACATTGGGACCTTCCCCATTGTTCTCCTCAGCAAAAGCCTTTACATTAGTTTTTTATTCTGCTTGAGATGTTCTTTTTTTTTGAAGATAAATGATAGTTGGGTATGAGGTACGAGAAGATGCATTACAGGGAGGTGGTGAAGGTTACAGACCCCCAAATCCAAGATGACAGAAATAAATTTTAAGATTTATTTATTTATTTTCTAGATCACTTTTCCCTTTCGGGGTCACGAAGGGCTGGAACATATACTAGATGTCATTGAGTGAGAGGCAGGTTACACCCTGAACTGGCTGGCAGTCGATCACAGGGCCACATAGTGAGACAGACAACCCATTCACACTCGCACTCATACCTAAGGACAATTTGGGGTCACCACTTAACCTAATAAGGAGGGAGCTTATGCTGCTGTGTGGAGGGAGCTCATGTCGCTGTGACCGAAATCCCATGAGACCAAACGTGATCCAACATGGCAACCTGCTGCTAGACCAGCCGTAAACAAACTCTACGATTCTCTATTTTCTCTTCCCTTACTCTCATTTAATTTTTTCCTCATATATCGGCCACTCTACTAATTCTAATTATCTCCTCCACACACTCAGTGAATTATATGTGGAATCTGGATCAGCTGGAAGATTTCATATGACAGATTGTGCACCATGGGTCGCTCTCAAAAATAAAAAAAAACCCACACTCAGGACTCACCTGCCTCATCCACCGACACTTCTTGAGTCACAGCACCACAAACGCGTTGCTGTTCAATCGTAAGTTAAATACTCCTCTCCATCAACAGTAAATTCATCACCTTAGACACCAGAATAGGAATTATCAAGGCTCTCCACCAGGAAATCCAGCACCTCTGCCACAGCTTGGAATTCACCCATAGTCAGATTGATAAAATCACACAGGAAAACAAGGAACCACATCACTCCATTTAAACCATGGCCCCAGAACTTGCTACAGTCACAACTGGCAACTGTCACCGCAGAAAATAATCTCATGCAAGAAAAAAATTGTGGACCTACAGTGTCGCAGCCTGAGAGACAACCTCATCTTTTCCGCAATCCCAGAGTCATCCACTGACCGACCCAAAAAGTTAGTCAAGGACTTCATGGTTAGACGCCTCAAACTCCCCCCGGACTCTGTCAGCAACATCACATTCCATTGAGTTCACCGCATGGGACAGAAACATGACAGTGCCACCCAACCCCGGCCCATCGTTGCAAAATTCAAACATTTTAAACAAAAGGACCTGATACAGTGACAGGGCAGGCAGCTGAAAGGGACGAACTGCGGACTAAATGACCAGTATCCTCGCGAAATCATACGCAGATGGAAGATACTGCTCTCCATACGCAAACAGAAAATTAGTAAAGGTAAGAGCAGTCCATTCAGTCAACAAATTATACACTGATGGTCAGTTGTTTCAGGATAGGGACATCACCCCCTGGCTTTTCTGACACCCCCCCCCACACACACACGCCTGTACAAACTTCTCTTCACGTTACTCATCTCATCTCTCTCCCTCTCTGTCTATATGTATATCTCACACTCATTCCCCCACATCCCCACACTTTCCCCACACTCTCTTTTAAACACCCTCTGTCTGACTGCTTCTTTATCTCAGATGAAACGTACACACCCTCTATCCCCTCACTCTCTCTCTCTTTCTCTCTCGACCTATAAATCTATAAGCAAAACTTGGACTACCATAAATTATTTTGCGTACTAGTCTCCGTACCCTGCACTGTTATGGCATTTTGTTATGTTGCTCGTCTTGGTGTTATTTGTGTTTTTTTTGTAACTTCTTTCTTTCCTTATCAAATGTTTCCAACTGCCCAGTAATTATAGGAGGCAATTTCAAATAAAATTAGAAACCCAGCACTTGATAAATCTCATAGAATAAAAATGAACCACATCTGGCAATCTACTAATACAGTAAAGGGGCGTCGGTGGCGCAGTTGGATAGTGCGCTTGGTCAGTGATCGGGAGGTTGCAGGTTCAAGCCCAGCTCCAGGCGACACATGTCGATGTGTCCTTGGGCAAAACACTTAACCCCAAGTTGCTCCCACTGCTGCGTCAGTGGTGTGTAAATGGGAATGAAAGGGCATGAATGTGTTAGAAATACTGATGGACAACTAACATAGAAATCCTGAACCATCAGTGAGTGAATGTGAGAGTGAATGGGCGTGAATGGGTAAGTGTGACCTGCGGTGTACAGCTTTGAGTAGTCCAAGACTAGAAAAGCGCTATATAAGGTCAAGTCCATTTAAAGCAGCTCATGAGTGATCTCGGTCTTGGCGATGGGCTGGCGAATACAGCACCTATTTTCTAAAGAATATTCATTCTACTCACCAGTTCACCACTCCTACTCATACATTGACCTCTTCCTGACTAACAACTCTATTATATCACAGATCTCTGATTCACAAATTCACCCATAATCATTCGTGATCATGCCCCAGTAACTTTTATTGAACCCTATAACCAACCCAAACGCATCACTAAATTGTGTTTTAACTCCTCTCTTCTGAAAGACCCAGAATTTGATAGCTATCTTAGCAGAGAGTGGGCCTTTGTCCTTGAAATAAATGATTCCCCACAGACATCACCCACCATTCTATGGGAAACAGGTAAAGCGGCTGTATTAGGTAAAATCACATCATTCTCCGTCTACAAGGAAAAAAAAAGGAAAAGGAATATGAATTAAAACTACAACAAAAACTAAAGCTACTAGATACGCTAAATGCAAGCAACCAAACAGATGAAACACAGAGGAAATTAAGAAAATATCAGTTTCAACTAAATCAAAGGGTAGACAGTCATCCAGTTATTCAACTTAATCCATGATTCATCATTACAACAAGTAGACACCATCATAGCAACATTAGATGCAGGAAAAGCTTTTTACAGAGTAACCTGGAAACTCTTTTTGCTACTCTAAGAAAATTTGTCTTTGAGGATTCATTTACTCACTGGATCAAGATTCTGTACACTGCTCCTTCAGTTACCGTCACCACCAATGGACTAACCTCGCAAAGTTTCACACCGCAATAGGGGGATGAAGCAGAGATGCCCACTCTCTCCTTCGCTATTCGCCATTTTTATAGAGCCCTTAGCAGCAGTCATATGCCAGAACATCGACATCAAGGGAATTCAAACATCCCATGGGGGCTTGGCAGGACACACACACACGCACAAAAATTATTTTAAAAAACTCATTTTTTGGAACTTCAGCGATTTTAGAGAGAAATGCTTCTTGGAGCATGTAGAATATGGTTCAAATGCAATCTAATTGGAGACTGTTCTTTTTGTCCCAAATTGGAAAGCCGTCCCCAACCTCCTGGTGTGTGGGTGGGGGCCTCTGGCACAGCAGCATGTGGGCCCGCCCACCAACTAGCAAGCTTGGTGTGGGTACCTAGGCCTGTGTGGGGTGGTTCCTGGGGCAACCATGGGGCTGGGTGTTCCTGCAGAGGGTGTCGCCTGCTGATGGTCCTGACTCCCCCAGTGGGTCGGGGCCTGGGGCATATATTTTCACTTTGGGACATATACACAACATTTAGGGTTCTTGGAGTCAGGAGTGGTCGGGGGCAACTACCCCCCCCCCCCCCCCCCCCCCCCCCGCTCTATTTCCTCCAATTTTAATTGCACTACATACACTTACTTGAAGGGGAGACAGGGCGGAGGGTGCATGGGGGGGGCAATCTGTTTTATGTTGTGACCCCTCTCTGCTCACTTCTCACCTGCCTCACCTGCCCTCTGTTTTTACTGCAACACAACATTACACTTAGAGCTGCACTTAGTCACAGTGAAGGGATCTTGTATTTTTGTCTGGGATAAAAGATACAGAATAACAGGGGGGACAGGGGGGATCACAAGCTTATGCTTGGTGTGGCTGGTGGGGCCTGGCCCTTTCTGGCCGTGACTCTGTGCTGGGGAGCCCATCTCTATCAAGTGGGATGGTGCTGGTTACTTTTGTGTGCGGGATCCATCGGCCTGTTGCTCTCTGAAGACCTCAGCGTGAATGGCTGCCTGTGGGTTGCTGCTCTGTGTGGGTGGTCCTGTGGTCTCTTTGTGCATTTTGGCGGGAATCTCCGGTTCCTCCCTTGGCCTCGGCTCTTCTGGGGGGCAGGGAGTGACCACAACCTCACCACTGCACGCCCACATCCCTGCTCACCTGGCCTTGCTGCGGCTGGGACTCAGACCAACATAAGATGGATGCCCTGGTGGCTCAGGGAATGCCCTTGGCCATGGTCTCCCTGGGTATGGGCCACTTCTTGGGTATTTGGTGATCACCTCACAGGGATGTACAGATACTCATGCTCCTGTCGAGACTTACTGTAAAGAAATGATTTGTCCCATCAGAGTATGCTGGGTTAGGTTCGCTCACACATTTTCTCACGCCTTGTGATTCACTCTCCCTCCGTATCTCATCCCTGTTGGCCCACCCTGTCCTATCAAAAACCCACATCTCTGGTTTCCCTGGTTTCTTACAGCCTTTACTTCCTGTATGGACTTATATCTGCACAGCACTTGGGCTATCTCAAATTAATAATGGTACCTTTTTTTCCTCCTCCCTGTTTTGTCTCATACTGTCTGTCAAGATTACCCCTTGTTTCGTACTGTGGTGTGGCACGGCCCTTCCCTTCAGCTCACATCAGGGGTTAAATAAAGTTTGATTTGATGGAGTAGCCTACAGGGAGGGCTGGTGGTGGTCACTTGTAGCAGTGAATCATCAAATCAAATCAAATCAAACTTTATTTATAAAGCACTTTTCATACATTAACTAGAAAAGCACTCGGAGAGCGCAGACCTCCGCCAGTGCCACAGTCCTCAGCCATATTGTCATTTTGACAATAAATATTAGTCCTACCTTTATTTCATCGAAATATTTAGATTCCTTGACCATGAAAACACACCACTATCAACTGGATTCATAATGATATCTATTTTAGTTCAGTATTCACAGAAATCACATTTTTCGCCATGGCAGCCAGACGCTGATCCGGATCAATACCAAAATCGAATCAGTTCTTCCTTTTCCCATGATGAACATTTCCTGAAAATTTCATCCAAATCCATCCATCACTTTTTGAGTTATTTTGTTCACAGATGGACGGACAGACAGACAGACAGACAAACTCTCCCGAAAACAAAACCTCCTTGGCAGAGGTAAAAATGCAGCACAAAGTGCTATACATGTTAAAAACAGTCCCCACCCCCCTCCAAACTCCACCCCAACACATACAAACACACATGCACACACACACACACACATAACATGATTTAAAATGTGTGATTTTAAAATCGTGTGACTGAGTACAGAGGAGCCAGGTCAGGAAAGGCCAGGAGGCCAACTGCACTGGGCGCTGCCCACGGCCCAGAGCCAGGATGCCCCCACCCGGGCGTGCCTCGCTACAGGACCGGCGAGGGGCCCACCGCAGCAAAACAGTGCTGCAGACCCCCCGCCTGTCCATGACGACGCCCGCCACAAGACAGAGACATCCCAGCCAGAGCCAATAGCTGCCCCTAGTGCAGGCAGTCCCCTGCTGAGGAAACACTGGAGATATGGAATAAAAGATATAACTACATTGGCTAAGAATCATAAAATAAATCAATTAAATTAAATAAATAAAACACTAGTAAACCAAATAAATAGTAATACAATAAGAATAACAAGTAAAAAGAGGGCTAGATTATATAAATAAATAAATAAAAATATAGATAAAAATAACAGATAAGATATGGGATTAGTTAAAAGCTAAATTAAAAAGGTGGGTCTTGAGCCTACTTTTAAAAATATGAACATTCTCTGCAGCCCTGAGGTCCTCTGGCAGGCTGTTCCACAGATGGGGGCCATAATGCTGGAAAGATGCCTCACCGTAAGTCCGAGTTTGAGCTTTGGGAATCATCAAGAGACCAGTGCCAGAGGATCTCAGGGTCCGCGAGGGTTCATATGGTAAAAGCAATTCTGAAAGATAAGAAGGTCCAAGACCCCTAAGGCATTTAAAAACCATTAAAAGGACCTTAAAATCAATCCTAAAGCACACAGGCAGCCAATGCAGTGATTTTAAAACCGGTGTAATATGTGCCCGTATATATTAACTTATCTCTTACTACAAGAAAAAAAAAATGCATAAGTCTTTCCCACGCTGTCTTTGGACGTAATGCTGAGCTTGAAAGATAATGCAGACAAAGGGAAACCAAAAGAACTACTAATGAGCATGTTTTTGGTCTGTGGGAGGAGCCAGAGTGCACAAAGAGAACCCAGGCATACAGGGGAAGAACATGTAAACTTCACATATAAAGGCTCTACTTGACCATGGGACCGAACTGGGGACCTTCTTGCTGTGAGGCACGTGCACTACCTTCTGCACCACTGTGCTGCCCCTAACTTTAACATACAGTATGTAAAACTGGGATTTTTTTTCCCCAAATGTCTTATAAATTGATTACCCATGCCTTTAAAGGGACTGTAAGGAGTTTCTAAGTAATTACAAAAAAGTCTCACTTTTAGATAAATGCCTGATTGAAATACACACTTATAGATGAGTTTTATAGCATCAAAATAGGTTATCTATAAATGCTATTCCTTAGCTTCGCGGTCAGGTCAGATAGGGCTGGACTGGCCTGGATACTCAACTTCAGGAACAAGACAATTAAAATTAGAGCAAACATATATTATTTTTACACGTCTTAGAGCACTGGGCTGTAAGTAGCGATATATAGCCGGCTACATAACTACGATACTAAGTACAGCAAACTGTCTTTACTATTTCATAGTTAAATTTCATTTTAAGAGGGAAAAAACATCAATGGTTCACACTAAAGGCAATCCTTTGCAAGTTAAGCGCAAACCAGTAAGTCCTGGCAGCAGAATTTTACTCTCTGTAGCTTTAGGGACAAGCTTTTCATGTTTTTTCTTTTTAGCTTTTAAAGAGCCCATTTTTTTATGTGCATGTGATTAACATAACAAGAACTAGTGTAATCCTTGGCTAGAGTGTTTGTGTTGGGAGTGGGGATGAAAGGAGAGCTGTTCAGCATATTGGGTGACGGCATGGGAGGTAATAATGAAGAAGACAAGGTTAGGGAGAAGAGGACCAAGATTGTGTGGAGTCATGCAGGCAATGTAGGCGTTTGTCTTTCATCTTTTTCTCATGCAAACAAACAAGAGGATTAGAGAAGTTTTTCCCCCAACAATGTACTTTCTTATCTCTCGCCTATTTATAGAGGTGCTAAAGAATGCCGTGCACTAGGAAGCATCATTTAATTAGGCTGTTGTTTACCAATAAATTGAATGAATTATACCCAACTCATGAGCTCTGCAGTGAGACGAAACATAATACTTGACTGTATGGCAGTGTCAGTTTGTCAATAGGGGGTGCTGGGGCGCCACCCCCTCCTAAATTCGACGGAGGAAGTCTACTTAAACAAAATATAATTTGTCATTAAATTATAAAAAATAACTGATAAAAACATGTATTTTTTCACCTTGTCTGCATTATCTTTTCAGCTGAGCACTGTGTCTGGTGACAGCGTTTAAAAGACTAATTTGTTTTGTTTTTTTTAATTCCAGTAGTGATAACTACAAGAAAAAAAAATCACTGCTATCAGTGACCATCACCGGCCCTCCCTGTAGGCTGCACCATCAAATCAAACTTTATTTAACCCCCGATGTGAGCTGAGGAAGCGGGCTGTGTTACACCACAGTGTGAAAGAAGGGGAAATAGTGACAGAAATGACGAGCCAAGACAAAGGGAGAAGAGGACAAACATAAATATCATAAATATTCATTAAAGAATGCAGTACTAGGTCTGTACAGAAGGTAGAGGGTGTAAGAAGCCAGGGACACCAGAGGTGTGGGGTCTTGATAGTCTGGGGTGGGCTCATAGGGAAGAGAAAAGGAGGGAGCATGTCTCACAGGAGATGAGAAAATGTAAGAGAATGCCCAGCTCAGCATGTTCTGCAAAACAAATCACTTCTTCAGAGTAAGTCTCGACAGGAGCTCGAGTATTTGAACATGCATGCAATTGGAGTGATCACCGAATACCCAAGTCATTGCCCATGTCCAGGAAGACCACGGCCAAGGGCATCCCCAGGGCACAAGGGAACCTGGGACCCACCACCCGGACCCCCGAAGCGACAGGACCCA
This sequence comes from Scarus forsteni, assembly GCA_036419115.1. Classification (NCBI taxonomy): domain Eukaryota; kingdom Metazoa; phylum Chordata; class Actinopteri; order Labriformes; family Labridae; genus Scarus; species Scarus forsteni. Next base: position 11,826,556 of record JAZDUH010000049.1, read on the forward strand.
GTAACAGCCCCAGGACCCAAAGGGGCACCAGCACGCTCCCTCAACGGCACCAAGGGCAACACCTGGGGGTCCAGGGCAGGGGCCCTCCACCGGCACAACCCGCCCCCACCAACCACCTGCCCACCCAGGCCCACGCTGCCCCCATTCCCCACACCCAACCAGCCCCCACCCCCCACGGAAGGCAGGGAGCCCCCAGCCCCCCCAGGAGCCCATTCACCCAGGACCAGCCCCACCACCCCAGGGGAAGGCGGTCCAGCTGCAGCGAGGCCAGGTGGGGCGGTATGCTGGGATACGGAGGTGAGGTTGCAGTTAAGCCCAAACCCCCAGAAGAGCCAAGGCCAAGAGAAGTGCCGGGGACCGCCCGCCGAATGACCAGGGGGGCCCACGGACCATCGGGTCAGAGCAGCAACTTATAGGCAGCCCCCACGCCAAGGTCCCCAGCGAGCGACAGGCCCATGGGTCCCCACCATAGGCTGCCGAGAGGCATGAGACCCCGCTGGACCCATCCATCTCCAGGGCACTGCTCCAAGCCCCTGCCCGCAGGCACCAGAGCCTAGCTGCATCCGAAGGCCATCAGCAGCCTCCTGCATGATGACTTTGGCACAAAGTCTCAACCATAAGGAGCTGGGCCCCATCCACCATACGAATGCCAAACTGGTGTAACACCCCTTGACCCCCCCTGCTATTCTGTATCCCTGATCCCAGACAGCAATACATTATCCCTACACCGTGAATACATGCCACTCTAAGTGTAATGTTGTGCATTATAACTGGGGGAAAGACAGATCGAGCAGGGGCCCTCCAAACCCTCCTCTCCCTGCCTGCTCCCAGTGAGTGAATGTCGTGGTGCAATAAAAACAGAAGGGAGGCAAGGCATGCGAGAGGCGAGGGAAGAGGGGCCACAACCCAAAGCAGATTGCAGACCCCCCCCACACACACACACACACACACACACATCGCCTCCCCTCAGAGTTTGTGTACGTAGTGCAATTAAAATTGGAGGGCAAGAGAGGTGGGGGGGGGCAAGATCTTCGCTCCCCCACCACCCCCGACTCCAGGAACCCTAAATGTTGTGTGTGTGCACAAAGTTGAAAGTATATACAGGAGCGCAGTGTTTACTAGTGAAGTGCAAATTAAGAGGCCAGGCAAATGAGAGCCCAGCTCTGACCGGCCAAGACAAAGTGGGAGCTCGGGAGAGAAACCAGATGCCCCCTAAGACAGCAAGCCCCAAGGCCCCCAGGCGACGACCAAGACAGGCTCCAGAGACCAGACGGGCCTAACAGGGACCCACCCCCCAGCGCACCGTGGCAGGAGAGCCACAGATCCAACATCCACTGAAGACCCGACCCAAGTGGGCCACCCCCAGGACCCCGCCCCCCACAGGGAGACCACAGGACCCCCCAGTGCACCGAGCCGCAAGTCCCCACGCCCACCCCAGGCCCAGGCCCAGGCCCATCGAGGAAGGCAGGACAGTCACCAGAACCATCCTACATGCCTGGGCACCCACCCCAAGCTTGTTAATTGAGGGGTTGGGTCAAAATTTTGCCGTGACGGAGCCCCCACCCTTAGGTAAGCCCGGCCCCAGAAGCAGCGTAGCGGAGGCCTCCAGCCCCCCATGAAAGGAAGGAGGGCAGGGGGAGGAGGGGCCCCAGGACGGACAGCAGGAAGGTAGAGGCATGGGTGCACCGCGGAGGTGCCCCTCCCCGAAGCCCCGGGCCGGCCAAGGTGCCACCATGGAAAGCTGCCGGCGCCACCCCGAGATCCCATCGACCACACACAGACCCAGCAGCTCCACGGAGCAGGAGGCAAGCCAACAGGATACCCCGGTATGCCATGAGGGGGCCACCAGACAGCTGGCCCCACAGGACACTGGGTACCTAGATGGAAAGATGCCCCCAACTACCATCACCAAAACATGTACTTTTACCAAACAGTAATAGTCTGTCAGCAGCGCCTGTCCCCATTCAGTATAGTTTTTTTTTTTTTTAACAATATATGACGTCGTAACTTTGTTGTAAATACACATTTATTCAACTTTGTCTGTCCTCCCCTGTATAAGAAAAAATCTTTTTTTGGCTTAAAGGGGACATATCATGCTTGTTTCTCCTTTTCACTATGCCAAACTAGGATGCCTGTAATGCATTTCTGCTCTCAGTACAAATTATTTAGTTCCTTCATTGTCCCACAATAGCGTTCTCAAAATCCTCATTTTAAGCCACTATGAAGCTCTCGTTGAAACACGGGATCTCAGGATGACCTACAGTTACCTTGCAACGTCACAGCCCTTTGTGCTCTGATTGGTCAGTTCTATCGGGGGTAGAGCCAGCTTGTCCTTCTTCTTCTACTGTATTTTCCGGCAGGCTCAAAGCAGCGAGCGCGTATTGAGTCCCCCTACAGGCCAGAGCTGGTAATGAGTAAGTGTGAGCTAGAGATCTATATACTGCTGCTGGTGGATGTGTTCCTCGATGATGGTTTTGTGGCTAACGGACATCACAGAGGAGGAAGTGTTTTGTCAGATTACTCCAATAAAAAGAAACGTACCTTGTGTCGTCACGATGATTTAAATCTCACGGACATCTCGCAATGACCTATTTTCAGAGGCATCAAATCTCGTTCTAGGATATCAGAAAAAATACATCTAATTTTTTGAAAATTAAGGGGGTGTAAGGTCTTGTTTTCAGATTTGTTATATTGTATGTAAGTATTAAATCATGCATCAGCATGATATGTCTCCTTTAACCAGAATCCCAACTTCAACCCCACCAAAGCCCTCAATGCTTAGCATGGAGAGGATGGAGGACGCGATGTCCTCCGCTGAGCTTGTCATGAGGCTGGTGGCCACCGTGTGCCTTCTTTAATCTGACAGCTTTTTTCTTAGCCCTTCATCTTACATTATTAAAATCCTTTTATACATTGGACAGTGGTTCTCAAATATTTTGGCAATCTTGATTTGCAATATTAGTTACTTCCTCTGAGGCTGTTTTTGTATCATAAGCCTATGGAGCAAAAAATCATTCATGGAGAAAATAAATTTGATCAAAATGCATCTCCCTCCTCTTTCTCCTTTTGGACTGCTTGTTGGGGAAGGAAGGAGAGAGCCTGAGGAACAAGGTGCACCAGGCCTGCATCTGCGCCTCGTCTATGAAATTACAGCCTTCTGACTTATGCTCTGTCCCACATGTCAATAGGAGATCTTACTGAGTGTGTTCAGTCAGTGTCATTGTGGTTTGCAAACCAGAGAAAAATTAGCTAAAGGTAATTTAACTCTGATAAAGGAGCTGAGATGTGTGTTAAAAATATTTGTCTGTAGAATGTACTATATATATCTAAATAAAGAGGTTGAAAAGATATTAGAAAGAGATTATGATAATTGCATTTTAAAACAGAAGTGTTCAGAGAGCACAAGCCTCCACCAGGGCATTTCTGACATTCTTAGCCAAGTTATTTTCTACATGTGCAAAATTGCTCTTTCATGTTATGTTAACAAATAAAGAAATTCCTGTATCCAATAAAATAAAATCACTTCATCATTGTGCCATGACAAACTTTTCTAAAAATATTATTGATATACACTGAGAACTATACCTTTGTCCTTTGTGGAGGTAAAAAAATGGACCAACGGCCCTGATTATAACAAGTGACATTTGAATGATGACTCATGTGGACATGATAGCCAGTGGTTTTGTGTCAGAGGCACTAATCTAAGACTCCACTACCCTTTTGGAATATCATTCAGTCTCAGTCAAGTTCCATTAACAGACACACTGGAGAACTTTTTTTTTATTCATTTTTTGTGAATGAAGTCCCTAAATAGATTGTCAGTATATATTTGTATTTATATAAGATATTTTTGTTATATATAAATATATTAATTTTTTAATTCATATTTTTCATCAAAGTGCAGTCAGCGAAGATGTACACCACAGTACATAATCCTGTGTTTATGAGACCACATGCCCACCAAAAGTAGTTAAAATGATGGCGCCGCACTTTGGTATTGTTTAGCAGACAAAGTTGTCCATGTTAGCGTTGGCAGCACCTCCCCATTCATATGATACAGACCATATCAAAATCTTAAGACCAGCTGAAAAATTGCTAGAATATGCATTTTGCACATTTGGACCTTAATGAGCCTTTTAATAGAGCTACAATATGCAAAAGCAAGAAGGAGGAGTGCAACAAAAAACATTTGGAACTTTTAATAAAAAAAAGAAAAAAAAGAAAACTGAAATAGGTTGTTTATCACCTGACCTAAAAGTGAAAGACCACAGGCTATTAAAGCCAAAATCTGCCCATAATTTTCATTTTCTGTCAGGCATTCACATGGTCATGCCCTCCTGATGGCTAGAGCTAAGAAGCTTTCTCTTCTTGAACATGGTCGGATCATCGAGCTGCATAAGCAAGGCCTCTCGCAGCGTGCCATTGCTGCTGAGGTTGGACGCAGTAAGACAGTCATTCTAAATTTTTTGAAAGATCCTGAGCATTATGGAACAAAAAAAGTCAAGTGGTAGACCCCAAAAAATTACACCTGCGCTGAGCCGGAGGATCCGATTGGCTGTCTGTCAAGACACAGGGCGGTCCTCGACAATACTGCCCGTTTAGACTTTGCCAGGGAGCATCAAACATGGGACATTGAAAGGTGGAAAAAAGTTGTATTCTCTTATGAGAAAAAAATGTAACCTTGACAGTCGAGATGGCTTCCAACATTACTGGCATGACAAGGAGGTCCCACCGGAGATGTTTTCTACCCAGCACAGTGGAGGGGGGTCCATCATCATCTGGGGTGCTTTTTCATTCAGTGGAACACTAGAACTTCAGGTGGTGCAGGGTCGTCAAATGGCAGCTGGTTACGTGCAGATGTTGCAGAGGGCATCCCTCATGACTGAGGGCCCTCGTCTGTGTGGTAACAGCTGGGTTTTTCAACAGGACAACGCTGCAGTTCACAATGCTCGCTTGACCAAGGACTTCTTCAGGGAGAAGAACATCACTCTTTTGGACCATCCTGCATGTTCCCCTGATTTAAATCCCATAGAGAACATTTGGGGATGGATGGCAAGGGAAGTTTATAACAATGGCCATCAGTTCCAGACAGCTGATGCCCTTCGTGAAGACATCTTCATCACTTGGAGCAATGTTCCCAAAAGCTTCATGGAAACACTCGCATCAAGCATGCCCAAACAAATTTTTGAAGTGATTAACAAGAACGGTGGAGCAACTCATTACTGAGTCCTACTGAGAAAAAATTTTGTTCTGGTTTGGAGAGTTTTTTGTAATTTTTTGAGCGATGGTCTTAAACTTTTGATCAGCTGATAAACAGCCTATTTCAGTTTACTTGTTGTTTTCAATAAATTACTTGTTCAAAGTGCTTTTTGTCACACTCCCCCTTCTTGCTTTTGCATATTGTAGCTCTATTTAATACCTCATTAAGGTCCCAATGTGCAAAATGCATATTCTAGCAATTTTTCAACTGGTCTTAAGATTTTGATCAGGTCCTTATAAGGGTTTACTGGCTCCCTGATATATTTCATTGTGTTTAATTGGAGTGTATATGTTAAAAATGTTAAAAACTGTGAAAAGTTGTGTTAAAACAGGTTAAATAGAAAGCTATTGAGTAACAATCAACTCATTCATGTCTGTGAAATTAAGTCAGCGTAACGGTCAAAAAGTTTTGTCTATTTACATGTTGCTGTGTAACATACAAGTCCAGAAATAATAGGTACTTGACAATTGTGGAAAGTATTTTGCCATTGTGATGTTCTGTGGTAACCAAAACAAGCAAACAACAGCAACATGAAAAACGCTTATTTTAAGACCTGCTTCATTAGTTGTGGACTGCATTTTATACTGGCCTAACTGTAATAATTTTTTTGCCTGTTGTCTAGAGCCTTTCCGCTTGAACACTGTTAGTTACATCTCTCTGATGTCTCTCCTAATGAAGCACTTAAGCATCCTTGTTTATTGTAAAAGGAGGAGCATGCCAAGAACTAAGTATTTTCAAGAAATTACAGAACTGAAACATATTAAATGCTGTGAAGTTATATTGATAACGTATATAGCTCAAATGGCTGTTTGTATTTCACAGACTAATGCTTGATTGTTTGTTAATGTTTTTTTGTTTATTTCAAAACAAATTGGACCACAGTCTATCTTATGTATTTAAAATATGTAGGGATATAGGCAATTTACTTTCCTCATCAGTGCACATTTGAAGGATTACTGAAATTTGCCCTCAATTCTTCCATCAGCTCTGCATCAGAGAGTATTTACTTCCAGATAAGAGATTTAAGGGCAGGGATTAATGTTTTTTTTAACACCTCTCTGTTTCATTTCTAATTTCCTTCTCCTTGCTTGAGATATTAATGTGTCTTATTTGTTTCTAATTTTTTGTTTTTTATGTTTTTGTATTTAGACAAAACCACAAAATCTCACATCTAATGAGCCTGTAGATGGAGACACCTGGGCCTGATTTTATTTTTACTATACTCAATACACATATGAGGAACTTTAGCCCATTCCTAAGTGTTTGTTAGCATCTGAAGAAAAACAAAAAGAAAGCCTTTCAGTCCCCTATTACATGAAAAAGTTAATATACCATGCATCATTGCTGTGCCACTTGTTGAACTCTTCTTTATTTGGCATGATATAAATTGCTAAGTCTTAATTGGACCTAGTGGCAACATTGGAGGCATTATCAGGGTTTGAAATAACCACCGGCCATCAGATGAATGCTGGTATTATTGTGCAGTGGCAGGGGAAACAGGTTAAATAATAATTGATAAATAATTTTTTTAAGGTGTTGCTTGATTAACTTGGCTCTCAAGGCTTTTTTGGTCTAGTCACATTCAATCAGCCTTCAGGGCGCCACTGTAATAGAGGATTCTAGTACAACTGTTGCGTTCTCTCTAAGCACACATACCCTTTATCTTTCTCCAGTGTGATTGAACAACACGTTATTGTTTAAGCAATGCACAAAATATGAGTTCATTTATCAAGCACATGATAAATGATGATGCAATGTGGGTGAGTCTCTGTGAGGAGAGGAAAGGAGCAGCATTTAATCTCTCACACATATAAACGAATGAGTTTAGCCTGGCATTAATTGTCCTTTTTTATATTTGTGGAGGGCTGTCATCATTATGGAAGTGCATTGCATTCACTGAATAAAAAAAAAATGACACCTTATCTCGTAATTACAAAAGAAGTTGTAATTACGAGATCAGGATCTCGTAATTATGAGATAGATCTCATAATTACGAGAATTAAAAAAAGAAAAGGAACTGTCTATAGATCCTCTCGCATTCGCAATGATGGCGCTATCTTGATCAATTTGCTATTACCACCTTATTGGTTTGAGACACTGGGAAATACTGATGTTTTTAAAAAATGAGGATGGCGTTAGTATTAGTATGTCAACACTGCGCAGGCATCTCAGGTCATTGGATTGTTCAGGAGGAAAGACCAGCCTGACGTGCTGGATATCGCAGTCTTTCAGCAGGAGCAGTTAAACCAACATGCATCTGAAATGCATCCACTCAGATCTGGTAGCGACTCAGAATCACTACCAAATCTGATTTTCAAGAGTCACCTCTTGAAAATCCTGGATCCTGAAGCAGTACTGCTGAGGCAATGGAACAGTTGCCTTTACACAAATCCAGGCCCCAACTTCTTATGGCATATTAATTCGTACGAGCAACTGACACCTTAGGAAATATGTATTAACGGTGCTGTTGATGGTGCTTCTCGTATGGTCATATGGCTGCATGCTTACACCACAAATAGTAACCCCAGAGGTCTTTCTGGTTACTTCATTGATGAAGTAGGAAACAGGAGTGGAACTCCCACATGAATCAGGGCAGACCTGGGCACTGAGAATCGCTCAGTGGAGCAAATGCAGATGCTTTTAAGAGGTAACCATGACAACGAGTTCAGCGAGAGATGCTACATTACCGGCTCAAGTAATCACAACCAAAGGATTGAACAGTAGTGGAGATTTTTAAGAAAACACCATGTTCAATACTGGATCAATGTTTTTCAAGAAATAAAGGATTGTGACCAATTGTCAGGGGACTTCATTGACAAAAATCTCATACAATTCACATGCTTGGAAATAATTGAGATAAGTCTTCCTCCCCCTTTGCATTAAATAAAACTAACTTCTAAACACTTAAAGTAACAATATGTAACTTTAACACCTTATCTTAACTGTTTTCAAGGCCTTCTAACAGTGGAGAGTCAGTAAATAATGCGAATAGTCACTCCCTCTCTCCCCCTGTGCAGCCGTGACAGCTTCACTGGCGCTCAGTAACTCTTGGGCGCGAGCCGGGGTTTACTGCCGTAAAGCGGTTCAACTGCTGTACGGCTCCGGAGGAGTTCAGCTTATGGCCGATGTAAACAGAAGATCACAGACGCGTGTGTCCTGTTTTTATGAAAGCTGAGGCTATGATATGAAAGAGGACTGTGACGGATGAGGACTGGGAAAGACAGAGGAGGAAAAAACGAGTAAAAAGCCGGACCAGAGAGAAGATTGGACGGACTTTAGCGATGTTTTGAACTACGTGAATCAACAGGCTGAAGTCAGACTGTGAGCTCTTCTGCTGCTGTGAGAGGGTGAGCAAAGTCTTTATATGTTTCATACTTGATTTGAGCTGCTGGGGTTTTATTCTGTCACTTTACTGATCAAAGAAATAAGAAAGAAATACGCCCTTACTGTAACGAGGCTCGGTCGTTACTGTTAGCATGTGTGTTAGCCTCACATGCTATTGTTATGAGTTATGATCGATTAGATTTAGAATCTGATAATATTATGATTAGTACAGCAGTGATGTTGAGTGTTGAACACTTCAGAGGCTGTCAACCTACAATCAGATGGTCTGAAGTTAGCTCATGTCCTGTTATTCTGTAATATTGGAGATGATTACATAGAAAACGTTTTGTCCAGATGCATGAGATGACGATTATATATTCTGTCCAGTTCACTGACCTCAGTATTTATTTCAGGTATCAGCTCAGGTGATCAGCATCAGCTTCAGACAGGAGACACTAACACCACCACAGGAGTCAGAAAACAGGAGGTATGTTTTCTCAAATGTCTGCAGGGCTCAAAGTTTCTGATTATAGTTTCACTATTTACTGTCATTAATGAACCTTTGTGTGCTTGATCTATCCAAATAGTTAAAAAAGAACTGTGTGAAGATTATAGTCTGTATTAAATGACAATTAGGTACAATGCAGTGTGCTTCTGTAAACCTGTAAATCAAATAGTGTAATAAATACTGTATTTTATTTCTGATCTCTCTTCTATACCTGCCATATTTACAGTAACAATGTGCCTTTTTTTGGGGGGGGGGATTCATAAAGATTTTATTCTTTCATGTTGAAATAACAAACAGGTTTACTCATTGCAATCCATCTAATCTTCATACACAACAAAATGTACCCGAAATACTTGGTATTTGACAACTACAAACTAAACAGATGTGAAATAAAAAACTGTAAAACAAATGTCTTTTCTCTTTCCAGGTATCAACAGAACTACAATCAAAAATATCCCAGAGCTGGAGTTTATCGGATTTTAAAGACACAGAAGAACACAGTTACATCAAGACCTTAAGAAAGTCGTTATTCTGATGAGGATTCAAAATGGACCGAGCCTTCAATGATCCAGAAACCTGCTGCCACTTCTTTCATTTCCACTTCAGCTCTTTCTCTGTATAATACAGTAAATAAGGGGGAGATTTGGGCCAGTTTTATTTTACAAGTTAGCAAACACTGAAGTATTTACACATGAGAATATTCTTCAATCATCTCTGATATCCTGCATATTTACTCTGAATAAAAACATTTCTACATGCTTCTATAAGTTGATATTCAGTGTTGTAGCACTTTTTCTCTTGCCTTTCAGGCATTTTTATATTTTCTAATTCGATCTTTATCTCTGTTGTATTATTTTAGCCTTACACTCAGTTTTACTATCTGAACTGGAGGCTCAGTCCTGTGTCTAACATACACATGGAAGCAGAAAATTACACAAATGAACAGACGTAACGTTACAGCGTTACTTTTTACCTCATGCCCACTGTCTAACTCGTACGTGTTAAAGTTTTTCACAGCTGATGGAGTTTATTCTTTACGTCTTTCATGAACTGTAGATGATGGTCTAGCTCGGCTGTGTCATCACTCTGCTCCGTCATTATCAGCGTTTTCTTTGTCTCATATTTAGCAGCTTTGCAGAGAGCATAGAGTCATCCTACCACAGTCATGTCTCAGAGGGCCTCAGCTTAGTCTACAAAGTTTGTAACACGTAAAGTTTTCTCTACTAGCGGGTAACAAACGAGTCCCTCCTAGGTCGCCATTATACATCAGCCACTCGCCCCAGGCTAAAAGCTACGGTCAAACTTACAGAATACACATGCAAACGCTGAGCTAACTACTGACTGCTGATGCTTGAAAAACGATACATTAGGAAAGAAACATGCTCAGACTGTACCTGATCAGTCCACATGGTTTATATGTCTCTCTGGAGGTCCTCGGCTCGCTGCTCCTTCCTCTTCATGTAAACAAATGCACGCTGTTGTGCGGCGCTGGGTTTTACGACGGTGCAGTTACACCAACGACCACAGAGGGAGCTCGAGAGCAGAATAAGTGGAATCCTACATATTGGGCCTTTAAGATGAGTAGCGAATTAGGCCTAATTGTTAACAACACTGGACTAGACCTTTTTTTTTATCCTGTCAGTAACTAATTATAACAATACTGTATACGACCAGTTGCACTGGTCAGTTACTGCAGCTGCGCTAATTTCTGCTCGCCATGCTGTTCATATTTACAATTCCAATGTGAATAACCTATAAATCCCAAAGTAGGCTATTTCCTCCAAAACTTAAAGATCTCATATATGCTCTCTTTCTGCAGTGTAATATTGATCTTTGATGTCTTCATGAAGCCTTAGTAGCATGCTTTGGTCTAAAAACTCAATAAAACAAGCACAGCAGCATCATTTCCAGGCTCTCTCTCCTCCTGCCTGCACAACGCGCTGATTTTGTGGGCGTAACTATATGTTAATGAGCCCCCGCTGAAACCGCCCCACACTTCCGTGTCGGCGCAGTTGGCGCATGCGCGTGACCATGTCAACAGAACTCTGTGTTAGCGTCTGTGTTGCTACATGAGGACCGCAGCACTGAACGCTTTAACCGAGTCAGAACCCGAAAATAAGAGGAACCAGGAGAGAGTCGAGGACCAAGGATAAACCGGGATGTTTCTCAGTGGTCTGTATATAAAGTTTGTTTCTTCAATGCTATTATGTTGACGGATTAAAGTTTTTCTGCCGTTCCTCTCCTCCTCCCCCTGTTGTTGTCGATGTTAGCGTGTCTGTTAGCAGACGTGCAGTGTTTAGACTGGCGTTAAATAGAATATTAAGAGCTAATGTAGAGTGAGCGGGTTACCGCAGAGACGTGAATTAACTAAAACCCCGATGTGAAATAACTTTCACTTCTAAGTAACACTGAACGGGCCGTTGCTACTGATAGTGAAATAAGACATCACATGTTGTGATGTGTAAATAATGTCTGGGCTCTTCAGGGCTGATCAGAGCAACAGTCTGTTTTACAGAAATAACATTAGTAATGATACTGACCCATCAGTATACAGCATTTAATAGAGCCATAGCCTTTAGTGACAGTAACAGTAACTGAGAACGTTTATTAGCTGTAATTCTAAGCAGCCAACAGTTTTCTGTGAACCTTATTTTAAAAGGTTATTTTCTTTTCTATATGCCACACAGTAGCTGTCTTAAAAACCTCTTCACTTGCATTATTGTATTTTATGACAGCTGTGTATATTCTTAAACAATAACAGGACATGATTATCTAGTACATATCCTTTATATAAAAATTCTACTGAACATCCTGTTTTCACTCTTCTCCTACACAGGTGCTCCTGTGGCAATTGTGTGAAAATTCCTACAGCCTGAAAATGTCTGTTGCATGGAGATACCAAAGGTATTGTGAAAAATTAGTGCTAAATAACAATTTAGTACATAACCTTTCCTGTACTATGTCACTGACTTACCAGTTTTAATTAGGTAGGTCAGAGGAAAACTGCAGGAACTCCCAGTCCAACCATCCTGGACTCTGACCTTTCACTACAACATGCATTCTATATTCATAGATCAGACTATGAGCCTTTACATCTAAGAGGAGTAATGCACAAGTATTTTAATATAAATGCTTCCATGACTGTTGAACAAAAATAGTAAAGATTAAAAGAACTGTTTCCTCCATCTCATTTTTTTTCTTTCTTGTTATTTACTTATTAACATTACATGTAACATGGAAAACTGAAAACACACAAAACAGTTCATGTAGACTTTTTATTGTGAAAAATATTTTGACATATAAAAACACCAAATGTACCGGCTGGTACTCTAGACATTTTAACATAAAGGAGGTAAAAAAGACATGAAAAAAGAAAAGGAATTTTTAAACACAAGCCATAGCCATATTGATAAAAATATGAATATATACATAAAAACACCTATGACAGTAATTTTCATTTCTGACATAATCTTATCATGTCCAGCCCTTACAGATGCCTGGCCTACAGAGCCTTTGTGAGCTGATGCTGCCTGTGTTATACTGCAGAGTTTCCTGGTGCAGAAGACCAGTATGAGGGGTTCAGCGCTTCCTGGTATTTGGAAAAGGAGCATATGGTCTGGTATTTTCTGCAGCTCCTTCAGGTGTGGGGCATGGTCCTGGAAAACCTTCTCAAAGACAAGGTCCAACAGTGCATCTGCATGATCTGAAATACAAGACACAAAAATACATGTTTTCAAGAAATGAACCAAAACACCTCACTGCAGTGTTGTATTTTTTTTCGTAGTCTTTTATTGACACAATGTCCTTAAGGATTATATATTCTCAATTCCATTTTGATAACATTTTTATTCCAGTTTCCTTTATCTTTTCATGTCCATGCTATGTCTACTTGCCATGTTGTTAAATGTGTTGATTTTTAATAAAGGCTTGTTTAACTTACGGAAAGCTGGCTCTGCTCTCACTGGCTTTGCTGTACATCCATCCTCCTTGGATTTTGAGAAGCTGACTGTAACCAGCAGTTCACCATCAGAAGATGCTTCCTGAAGTCGACCAGCATAGACACAAGAAAGAAAATTGTTTAACCTGTTAGTGTATGAAAACACAAATTAGAGCCATGCATTTTTACCTTTTTTTAGACAAAAAGTTAATTTCACGTTGTACTAAAATCTAAATAAATTACATGAGATGTTACAAAGTTATTGTTACTCAATAGATACATTAGGTATTTCTGGCAACTGATAATTCAGCTGAGGACTTTTATATTTATCATTTATCTTACTGTATTCATTTGGGTTTTTTTTGTAATATTCTTTGATAATTTTGATTAGACACATGTATCAAAAGTATGTCTCAAATAAGATACAAGCTTTTCAAGGGTTAATGAGTTTTTAATTACAAATGTCACATTATATGATACATTATAAAATGTCTATGCCTATATATTGTTAGTAAAGAAAATGGGAGGATAATTAAATCAGACATCTTAATTGCCTCCCTCTGTTTTTCTTAAATCACTGACGTGTTAGTAATTGTAACTTATCCTCATATTCACACAGCTCATACGACAGCATTCTGTGGGCATTTCTGAGCGTTTAAACTCACAGAAATCTGATTAAATTAGTTTGGTGATAACGACATCTGCAGCATTAGCGTCACACGTTATATACACTCCCTGTTGTTATCAATATGATCTGCTGTAACACACAGAGGAACAAAGCCTGATTGTTTCCCTCATCCACAGCTTAGACACGAAATGAGTTTGGGTACCTTCTGAGATAATTTATCGATTACATTGCCTGTATGGTCCTCATGTTTACAAAACAGCTCGTTTCTCGTAGCATTACAGGCTAACACAACAGGCTAACCGCAGCTAAGCTTAGCCTCCTGGAGCTAACACAGATGCAGGGGAAGAGGAGGGCTGTACGAGGAATAATAATAATAATTCTCCAGCTGTTAAACTCCTCTACTACTGTGGAAATATTCAAACATCTAAATCAGATTAAACTACTTTGGTGATCACGATGCTGTGGCCAATATAGTCAGTTATCACATCTACAGATACATTGATTTTAGCCGGCCTTAGCGTAGTTATATACTTTCCCCTGTTATCAATATTTACATGATCTGCTGCAAAACACAGAGAAACAGCATTCACCGATCACTTCCCTTGTCCACAGTTTAGACACGAAATGAGTTTTGATACTTTATGAGATAATTTATTGATTACAATGCGTCAGTGAGCGAGTACAGAGCTGCATGCCTCGTTCTCAAACTGTACATTTAACAGCAGCCAGCAAAGTAATAGGCAACAGAGACTAATATTACGGCCCAGAAGAGACATGACTGTACTGCCTCATGTTTAGAAAACAACGAAGCTCGTTTATTGTAACATTACAGGCTAAAACGACAGGCTAACCGCAGCTAAGCTTAGCCTCCTGACGCTAACACAGAGGAAAATCTCTTACATCTGCTCCTCTTCCCTCTGCTGTTAGCAGATCGTAGCAATTAACAAAATAACAGCACACAGCATTTGGCATACTCACATTTCCAGGGTCCGAGGTTTGTTGGCGGATGGTTGGCAGTGCTCCTGGATTAAGGATTTGCGAGCTCTCTTGTGTACAGTCTGAAGTTTGCAAAGCAGTCGGCCTTGAAGTGCTTAGCACAAACGTGCACATTTTTACTTTGTTTTGCTGGCACATTTCCATGAAAGATGAACTCCAGCCACTTAGTCTTTAGGTCTTCAGAGGTAGGAAGTTTGTGCAAGGAAGTGTGTGGCTTGTTACAGCCCACAACACTGCAGCAGTAGCTACAGCACTACAGCATTCTGAACTCCGATCTCTCACTGCCGGTAAATCCATCATGGCTGCTCTGCAGCAGCTCTCCCTGGAGATCTCTGCAGCAGCGGAGGGGTGGGGGGTGGGGGGGGGTTTGTCAATCAGATCAGACTCGTTCTTAATTGGTCAAAAAAGTGAACTATGACGTCGGTACAACCTCGATGAAAAAATGCCTCATTAGGGGGCGGTGTTTTACATTCACAAGCACTACGAAGCACAGGATTTGTCACTAAATATTCCATTTTTGGGGCTGGGGGGGAAAGCCACAGACCCCAAAATTTCACCAAAAGACTTAATAAAGGGGTTTTTGCATAATATGGGCCCTTTAAGAAATTTTCTTACTGAAAGTCACAACAACTTATTCATTTCTCTGTTCAAACCTCAAATGTGCTCTTTTTCAAGAAGTCTAGTAGACAGGCAAAGGAAGATGTTATAAGTAGTGAGGGCTGCCAACTGAATTAATCAATGTGTGACGTCATTGTAATATTTTTTCTGCTGTGTGCGCATCGCACATCGCTAATAACCAGGCTGCTGACTGGCTGCCATGAGCTACACAGAATGAAGAAGAACTGAATGAAGAAGGAGGACTGAAAGCTCAGAGATTTTTAGTGTATCATTAAACAACCTTATATAAGCTTCAGAAAACAAACAGAACATATATTCTGGAAAACTCATGGCATGACCAGTCTGTGATTGGATCGTCTGTAAAGTTTATAGTTTAAACTTCACCCTCACCTTCACCTACAGCGCCTGTGATGATAAGTACTCTGTCAACATGGTGATGCTAATGTGCCAATTCAATGTAGATCCACTGTTATGTCACAGTATATATAAATCCTGATTTACCAGTTAAACCACAGACATCTCTATGCAGCCAGTTCACACATCAATGAGGTGGTTGTAAAACCTTGCTGTTTGTGGATCAAGATGCAAGCCAAAATCTCAAAAGTACATATGAAAACCTTCAAAAGGTGAACTTTTGATTTTTTGTCCCCTTTAAGTATGTGGTAATTGAAAAGATTTGCAAGTTCAGGCTAAGTATTTTTTTTGCCTTGTTTGCCTTTCTTATTTTTAGAGAGAGATGCAGGACATTGTTTGCCTGTGGAATTGCCACAGAATTCGCCCCAGCAGGAATGCAGTTTTCCTGAACAGACGGCCACTACTGATGTACAGCCTTTTCCACCTGTTTGACACCACAAACTACATCAAGGCAGTATCCCATCAGCAGATACAGACTTGTAGAGAGGAATACCTGCCAAGAGGTCCACATCCATGTGATGAGACTGTTTTTGACATTTGTTACCTTGCAGTGTTAGAAAACTATCTGCACCCACCTACTTCTTCCTAGGAGGCAGTTGAACTCTACCTCTTCTTACGGGCTTACATCCACACTCAGCTTTAGTGCTAAAGCAGTATAGTGGTTTCAAAAGTTTGACTCATAATAAAAAAGCAAAGTCTATCCAGGACCCCACCCTACATACTGTACGTTTGTCCATAAAAGATCAGAAAATGGTGTATTTGTTTATCTATTCTTTTGTCTTACAGTCCAAAACCAAAAGCTATACAGTGTGTAATCTAGTTCCACAAATGAAAGCAATAAAACATCACATTGAGAAGCTAAAAAAGTGTATTTTCTCTCTACATCTTTGCTTCATGAAGACTAAAACACTTATTCAGTTATCAAAGTAGTGGTATATTGATTTTCTGTTGATTGACTTGATCATACAATTAACTGACCCAGATTCTCTGTAGAGAGGATTTATTTTATTTATCTGAATAGGTTTTAGAAGCTGGAGGATGTAAATCTACCAAAATAAAGCAGAATTTTAAAGAAAGTTAATAAAAAGCCACAATATTATGTTCTCAATATGTTTTGTGTCATATCCTGGTCTGTCATCTTGTGACCCCTTTTGCTTAATCAAGTGATTTTTGTGGGGGTCCAGACTACTGACCCCCAGAGCAAGAGCTACTTGCCAAGGAGGTCAAGAACCACAGTATACTAACACTATTAATGAAAAGCAAAAACTGTATGTCAACATGTATTCAGGACTGATGTCTCAAATGACCCTGCTGCCTCAGTTTCTTAGATTAGATTAATTTTTTAAAAACTGATTTTAAAAACTGATTTACCACTAAATCACACAAAAAAAGTTAACAAACACAACACTTTATGATTGAGTTGTTGGTGCATTGCTTGTTCTTTAGTAAATAATCTACTTACCATGATCTTTGTCATAATTCTAGTCCTGGTTACATTATGGTATCACTTAAATGAATGAATTCAATGAATTATAATGACTGGCTCTATCTTTCATTAAAAGTGATATTATAATGTTTCTTGACTGTTGATAAAGTGCATCATAAAGCATTATGAGTGCCATTATTCATATGAGTATAGTTATGAAACATCATGAATGCCCTCATAATGCATTGTGATTGTCAAGGCTTCATACCTCATAAAGCATTATGGATGTAGCGTTCATGAGTATTCATGAGCATCCATGGAACAAGTCATTATCATTCATTATAAATGACATGTTTTATGACTATTGATATAAAGCATCATGAAGCATTATGTTTGCTTATAAGTGTAGTTATGAGCCATTATGAATGCATTATAATGCATTATGGATGCTTTTATAATGCATTGTAAATGTGGGCTTCATAGGAAGTGTTATCAAAACTTTTTATAGTTCCTATCGTATTAACTTAGTACATGTTGATAACTGGCACCTAACACAAATGACGTAAAGAACACATGTAGTTAATGATACTTAAGTCAATCAACATTAAAGAAGTATAAACCCAGGGCATTGTAACTCATTGTACAACAACCACCAGCAGGGCTTGCCTTTAATATGAACACTATAATTTAGCATTTTATTTATCAAAACATTCATTAGGGAAGCCTACCATCATAATATTGGCCTCACCCAGAAAAAAAGAATTATTATTATTATTATTCTATAACCACTTTTTTTTGTAACTTGCTGTATTTTTTCTGTGTCAAGTAGAAAGTGGCTACAAAAGTTTCACATCAAATTTCACATCAAAATGAACTACATGGCAAACTTAAAAAAAACAACAACAAAAAAACCCCCCAAGGTTACCACTTGGCCTTTATGCACAGTTAAAGGAATATGCACTGTACAACTGCTGGAACAGCCTGATATTAAAAAAAGGTGCAATTTTATTCAGAATGTTTGGACTTCATTTCTGACACAAAACATTTCTTCAAATCTTCTACCTGAGATGTATATTAAAAAGTACAGTTTGGTAACGTTTTGAAGTCAATATGGATCCTCCCTAGTGTGGACACCAGTTACAGGTCATTTCTCTCTACACAATATGCAAAGCGTAATAGTTACTCATCAGCACATTCTCCATCTCCGTACGTAACTCTGGGCAGGAGTTTTATGTACACAGTAACTCCAATACGGATCCACAGGTGTGCACAACTGGTTGACGTATCAGCCCCTCCAAAGCTGTAAATATGACTTCTATTTTTGGGACACAGATGATATCAGAACCTGTCACAATCTCAGAAACCTTCTGAGACCCACTAAATCCAGCCCTTGTATGCACTGCTGTAAAAATCCAAGGGATTTTCCCTTAGCTGAGTCTCTGGACTTCATTTAGCTCCAGGACTTTGCTGCAAGTTGGCTTTTAGTCTGAATACATGATCTGTATTTTTGCTGTTGTAGTTATGGTGGTCTTCAGAACTTGTACTGCAACTGCTGACATGTTATCAAGAGCATACTTTGGCTGCTGTGTTATCTGTTTGTGTGCTACTTGAAGGAGGACTGCTTTAGGTTGGTTTGTGATGGAACAGCTTTCACTCCCAGGCTATCCAGCATATCTAATAACTCATCCTGGGCATTACTATCAAGGTCTCCCTCTCTGTCACACTGACTCAGATACAGCAGCAAAGAATCAAACAGTCCATCAGTAGACACTGCATGCTCTCCAAATGTCAGTTTGGTAAATGCTGGGGCAAGGCACAGCAGAAAGTATCCCTGATCCAGAAATCTCTTGGCCAATATTCTTCCCACAGCTTTCCACTCTTCCTCCTGCCACTTTGGTGACAGGGCCCCCTCTGCTGCAGAACCAAGAAACTGTCCAAAAAGCAGAATAAGCATTTCTTTTTTTTTCTTTTTTTTAATATTTCTTATTAGGGAATAAGACAGCATACATACATACATATGATTAACATATAATAGTTAGCATTCTTCCCAATTTTTGATTTTTAAAGAACCGAATAACAAATGAACACTGTCTCTGTTATCTAATATTGTCAACTCATTTAACACAACATAGTTTTAAAAGGCAAATAAAATAAAATAAATAAATACTGAAAAATTAAATAATGAAAAATAATAATAAAAAAAGCTAAAAATGGTAATAATAAAAATAACATGAATATATATATATATATATATACATTCACACACATATAGATGCACATACATACATATACATATGCACACATACAGATAAAAGTTTCAACATTTGGATAGGGTGACATCAGGTAAATTGGGCCACTTTTTGGTAAATAGCTTCAGGCACTTACAAAAAACAACGTATTCTATTAAAATGTGGTTTTATGGCTAGTAATGGTTGTTTTCTTTACATTTTGTGTTGGAATTATGCAGTGAATATATTTTTTTAGGCCCTACAGGTCTTGATAGGTCAGCTGTGCCAACTTTTTTACACAAGCAGAGTTCAGGTAAAATGGGCCAGCCTATCAGGTAAAATGGGACGCTTAACAGGTAAGTTGGGCCAGTCCAGCTGCAAAGGGATAGTCATTAATTTTTATTGTAAAACAACTGCCAATGTGGCAACATACTTTGTTAGAACAATTTCATATTATCAGAACAATTAATTACATAGTAAATGATGAATAAATTAATGAATAAATGAACACCAACTGATATGCTCATCACAAATGTATTTAACCCACATGGCAATGTGAACTTCAGCATAAAACACATTGATAAAAACAATAACAAGTCTTTTCCTCTCACTTGCTTCTTGCTTGACATACTCACTGCAGATAAAGTCAGTGGATTGTTACTAAAAAGATCTATCATTATTTTTAGGCAGATGCATCTTTTTCACATATAGGGCTCTAATTTTCAGAGACCAGGCGCAGTGCAGGCGCACCTGCCCTGCGCCGGCTTTCGCCGTGCAGACAGGGTGTGACCAGCGCACTTTGCAAGTTTCCTGCAGTGCAAAGAGATGCGCACTCAAGGCTCAGGGCAGCGCGGACGGGCGCATCCACGCCTCAGTCCCTGCCCCTCAGCGCAAATGCCAGAGAGGCGGAGAAAAGGCGTGAGTGGGTTTAATACAGCCGAGTGCTGTCTTCACCAATCAAATGACCGCCTCTCCTTGCCTTTAAATGCGCTGCGGCCAAAGCGCAGCGTCTGATTGGTCTGAATGATCCCCGCCACCGCGGAAAAATTGTGCTGGAAAGACCTGGTAGCGGAGACGGTCAGAGCCGCTGTCTCTTCAGTATGAGAAGGGACAGCGGGGTGCGCATCGGAGGCCACACAGCGGTCACCGTGTGGGCCAGCTCCCGGGACAGATGTAATCTGTTCCTTTGTCATTAATAGGAGTCTAAAATTAAGAGACAGTTACACAGTCACTGGCTTATCCATTTACAATGCTTGTGATCCACCTGCACTCCTGGTCTTTCATCGCCAAATAGCAGAGCCTTTAGTGATATACTGTATACTCTCCCGGTGTCTCCTTCTCATCCTCCTTGCAATAATGTACTCTATCTTTTTAGAGCACGTTAAAAATAAAGACTAAAATAGAGGAATATGGTAAATAACAGGTTAATCCTGAGTGACATGCATTTATTTTCTCTCTTTTTTCTCCGTCTTTTTTTCTCCCTCTTTTCTTTGAATTTAATGAAATGAGAGAAGCCAGATATATACTCAGTATCAGATGTTCAGGGTGCTTATTGTTGACTTGTAAAATGTGCATCAAACTTCCAGCTGCCGTCAGGTTAAGTTTCCATTATGACAAACTGCTTTAATCCGACATCAGATGTGACGGGACTGTTAATATAGATACAAATGTATATGCTGGTTCAGACGGTTACAGTGATTGCTGTGATTGTTTATTGCATTAAAATGTGCCTGACACTCTGGAAACCTGCCTCTGAGGCTTTGTTGAAGTGTGCGCACGTGCGACTGTCACCAAATTACAGCTGCGTCGGGTGCGCTTCGCCAGCACCGAGAATAGACCAGGTTGGAGCTGGCGAGATTTCAGCGCACCTTCCGCACAGTTTTTGGGCACGATTGTCACTGCACCACACGAATCTGTCGACACCTCCCCCTGGTGCATCGTCACCTCCCCTTGGTGCGCCGTTACACCCATCTCTGCGCAGACGGTCTACCAAATTGGCAAAGTGGCAGCGCACGTTGGTGAGCCGGACGAAATTAACACTGCGCGGGGTGCGCAGGGTGCGCCAGGCTTGCGCCCCCTGCGCTGAGCCACAAAATTAGGGCCCATAGACCACATATAGGCCCCATTCCCTCCAAACATGTGCATGTGTGCGTTTGTTACTGATAAAAAGGGTGGCCCATTTTAGCTGAAACTGGGTGGCCCATTTTAGCTGAATAGGTTAAGCTAAAATGGGCCACTAATAAAAACATCAATATTCCAAAAAATATGTCCAAATGCCACACTTTAAGCATTATTTCTAATAGGTGTCATCAAGACAGATATTATGCATCAAAAATTTTATATATACACGTTTTTTAAATCGAGTTATCATCCTTATAATTTTTATCAGAAATCCCTATGCCAGTCAACTCATGATGCAGTTTTCTGGTGCAGTGTGGATTTGAATCTTAAATCCTCCCAAAATAACAACTACACTCCAATCAAATCTGTTGTTTCTTGTCAAGTACAGTTGTGTCAACCATTTTAAACCATTTGCTGTCATTGGCTCTTAAAATCAGAGGGGCTGGGACATCTAAAGCTTAATCCGGAGCAAAGGTTTGCAGAGAGTTAAAGTAGTTCATTAAAGAGTCCCATTTTCTATAAAATTTGTTTGAACAGCCCTTTACAGTTAAACTTATTTTTTCTAATATAAGAAAGGAAGTTACATCTTTTAGCCACATAGATATGGATGGGGGATTAGGAGATTTCCAAAGAAATAAAATGCAGCTTCTTGCTATGAGGGAAGTAAATCCTAGTATTTCCAATTGCAAAAGGCTGATTTTGGACTTTTCCAGTGGAACTCCAAATATAACAATGTATGGATCCATCTTCATCTTCACCCCCCAAACCTTTTCCAGGACCTTGAAGAAGTCAGTCCAAAATTTCTGAAGTTTTGGGCAGAAATAAAACATGTGACTCAGATGGCACGGGGAGGCAGCACATTTATCACAACGATCTGAGACATCAGGGTATATTTCTGAGAGTCTTGATTTACTAAAATGTACTCTGTGTAATACCTTAAACTGAATAAGCTGCAATCTAGCACATGGAGCAACTGAACGAATGTTGTGTAAAGTTTTATTCCACCACTCATCTGCTAAAGAAACTCTCAGTTCATGCTCCCAAGCATTTTTAGTTTTGACAGTTGAACTATTATCAAATGCCACGAGTTTGTTGTAAATGTTTGAGATCAGTTACTTCTGCTGGGGTTTCAAGGTCAAAAGGTCTTCCCATGGGTAGGTGTCTGGAAGAAAAGGATAACATGGGAATACGGAAGAGGTGCAATGTCTTATTTGAAAATAAAGAAATAAATGAGACTTGGGTAAGTTAAACTTAGTTGCCAAGTCTGAAAAGGTGGAGAACATATCGTCTTTATAGACATCTTTAAAAACCTTAACGCCCTGGTCATGCCATAAAACAAGGGAGGGACTATCAAAGAAGACGGTGATAGAAATTTATAGTGACGCCTAAACTGGATCCAAATCTTTAAAGTGGAAAGCACCACAGGGTTCTTGGTAAAAGTAGAAGGGTTAATAGTGGCGATGTGAGTAAAGCAGCAGGTGACAAAGTGTATGACCGAGTCTCAAGTCTGCACCAAAGTGGGTCAGAGGACTGAAGCCAATATGACAATTTATATGTGCTGACCAATAATATAAAATAAAATTTGGTAAAGCAAGACCTCCATCAGATGTAAACTTTTGTAACAATGACATCCTTATTCTGGGAGCCTTGCCCCTCCAGAGGAATGAAGTAATTTGATCTAAAGATTTGAAATTTTTGGGGGGTAAAACCAGGGGGATGCAATGACAAAGGAAAAGAAATCTGGGCAAAATATTCATCTTCACTGCGCTAATTCTTTGGCCTGAGCAATTAAAGGGGAAAAATTAGCAGCATAAAGGGATGGTAAGGTGCAGGTAATGTTGATACCCAAATATTTAAAACCTGTGGGGCTAAGTTTAAAGGGTATGTCAGACTGTTTTAATGTTAGGGCCAAAGAATTAATAGGATAACATTCGCTCTTATTAACATTAATTTTATAACCGGAAAAAGAACCATATCTCTCCAGGACAGATAAAATTAAAGGAACACTAGTTAATGGATTTGATACATACAAAAGGAGATCGTCTGCATAAAGTGATCATTTTAATTCAATACCAGAGCGGGAAATTCCTTCAAAATGGGTGAGAGATTTTAAGGCAGATGAAAGGGGTTCTATAGACAAAGCAAAAAGAAGAGGTGAAAGGGGGCATCCTTGTCTAGTGCCACGTGATAAGTTAAAATAGTTTGACCTAATATTATTTGTGCAGACACTGGCTTGGGGAGAGGAATATAAAAGGTGAATCCAAGAAATAAATCTATCTCCAAGGCCAAATTTGTGCGAAACCCCAAAAAGATACTGCCACTCTACCCGGTCGAAAGCTTTCTCAGCATCAATTAATGTTACTACTTCTGGGATAGATGGTGAGTGCCCTGAGAAAATTACATTAAGAAGGGTACGAACATTAAAAAACAGTTGGCGCCCTTTTATAAAGCCGTTTTGTTCTTCTGAAATTATTGTGGGAAGAATTTTTTCTAGTCGATTTGCTAATACTTTAGCTAGGATTTTACTGTCGACATTAAGAAGTGTCAGAGGCCTATAGGAGGCACACAAAGTTGGATCCTTGCCCTTCTTCAACAGGAGAGATATGGATGCTTGAGTAAGTGTGAGGGCAATGAGCCACGCTCCAAAGATTCCTCATAAACGGAAAGGAGAAGTGGAGCTAATTTGTTTATGAATTTCTTAAAAAACTCAACAGGAAAACCAAAAGCCTGCTTGACTTGTCGCCGTATTCATAATAAGTCGCATGAGAGCGTATAAGAAGTTGCTCTGCTTCAGTTGTCATAAGGAGATCCAATTCCATTTGGAGCTCATGACGTTGTTTTAATAACTTGGGAGAGGGTTTAATAGCATTTTGACTGTCAATATCCTTGATTCTGGCTGAAAGTTCCTGTAATCTTAAATTGCGATTTCTGTTACAATGTGCTGAATATGATATGATCTGCCCACGTAGGTATGCTTTCAGTGACTCCCATAATAATGACTAGGAGACAGAGTCATTTTTGTTTAAAGTTATAAAATCTTCTATTGAAGAGGAAATATAAGCATTAAATGCCTCATCAGATAACAGTAGAGTATTGAACCTCCAAGGCAAAAAGGGGGGTACTTGATCAGTAAATTTTATATCGAGACTAAGTGGAGCATGATCAGAAATTATGATTGAATGGTAATCTGAGGAGGTCACTTTAGGGATTAAAAGACTGTCAATAAAAAAGTAATCGATGCGAGAATATGATTGATGTACTTGTGAAAAAAATGAATATGTTTAAGTATGAGGATTATAAAATCTCCAGGGGTCTATAAGTCCATTTTGAAGCATGAAATTGGAAACAGATTTAGACATGGAAGATTGGGAAAAGGAGCGAGGGTGAGACCGATCCAAACTCGGGTCAATCACACAGTTCAGGTCACCAGCAAAAATTAAACAATGTGTACCAAGAAATGGTAAGGAGGAAAATAGATTATCCATAAAGTCAGGGTTATCAAAGTTTGGAGCATAGATATTGACCAGCAAGACAGGTCTGTGACATAAGTGACCCGCTACAATCAAGTATCTACCGTTTTTATCGTCAATAATCTTGGAGGAAATAAAATTAAGTTTTTTGTTTATTAAAATAGCCACACCTCTAGCTTTGGAGTTGAAAGTTGAATGAAAAATATCTCTGACCCAAGGGCATTTCAGTCGAAAGTAATCTCTGTCACGGAGATGTGTTTCTTGTAAAAACACCACATCTCCATTTAAACGCTTCAAATGAGATATAATTTTTGATCTTTTTATGGGGTTGTTTATACCTTTAACATTCCAGGTCAAGAATCTAATTGGAGATCCAGTTCCTAGGGTTTTTAGGTCTGTATTAGACATTTAGTCTCCAGTTTTAAAAGAGAAGTCGGATAGACATGATCCCCCGTCCCCTGAAGAGAAGAAAAAGAGGGAGAAAAAAGAAAAAAAAAAGAAAGAGAGAGAGAAAAAAGAGACAAAAAATATTGCATTCAGAGACATTAACTAACCCATCCAAATAACAAATAACCCACCCACCCTCCCACCCACACCCCTGCACATCAGGTGCTCCCATCCCCAAACGACAGGAGCAGCAGTGCAGACTACCAATAGGAGTCATCCTTAAAGTGATGCTTGCAGGTTTATAGTTAGAACAAACAGGTACAACCCTGCAGAGCAAGCACCTTAACATCAAATGAGTAAACGGCGGCACTAGAACTAGGTAAAAGGTTAGTATAGGACTAAGTAATAAGTATAAATGTAAGGAAGGATTTTGTATTTAATTAAAAAAGGGGAATACTAAAGATTCGAAATTTAGTTTGATGAAACACAAATATGACCTGTATGTCTTGATATGCTAACAAATATGAGGTCAAGTATTAGTCTAAAATATCAATTTAAAAACAAATTTTAAAAAAATTAAATAGAAAATAAATGGAGATAAATAATACTTTAAATATAGAAAATTTAGTATTCAGTAATAAAATGACCTGTACCAGGATGTCTCAAAAAGGGTGCATCAAAACATAAGTACCGAAATAAAAGATTAAATGAAATAACAGCAATTTCAAATAAACATTTTTCTAAGGAATGAGATATAAACCAAGAAACTGCTTAAACAGTAACAGCATTTTAACAAGGCAGATTAGGTATAAATAACCATCAATGACCACAGGTTTGTGTCAATAACCTTCAAAATTTTAACTCTTCAATGAAGTTTTAAGTGATGACACAGGGAAAACTTCGATCAGAAGGAGTTAAATAAACTGTCCTGATATTTCAAATTGAAAAGTGTTCTTAGAGGAGGACTACACAGAAGGTCTCCCTTAGAATCCAGGTTACCAGGATAGCTTAGATACAATTAGGTGCTCTTAAATGGTCTAAACAGAGCTACAAAGACTTGCCTGATCATTTGGTTAAGGTCTTTATGAACATTTTGGCTTCATCTGGTGATGTGAAATCGCGCTGTACACCTCCGTGTGTGATGCGGAGCCGTGCTGGGTGAAGTAAACCGAACCTGACACCCTCTATGTCCCGAAGCAGGCGACGAACCTCATTGAAGGCAGCGCGAGCCCGCGCCGTCTTGGGAGTGTGGTCGGGAAACACAGAGATGGCCATACCTCTAATCTTGATCCGTTGTAGCTCTCTTGCCTTCTTCAGGATGCCGAGGCAGTCGGTGTAGTAATGGAGCCTGGCGACTATGGCACGGGGTCGATCACCTGGTCTGGGCTTCGGGAGCAGGGCCCTGTGGGCTCTGTCCACCAGCGGCTCCTTCTTGAGCTGAAATGCCTCCTTCAGCAGTTGGGACACGCATGCAGCAGACGCCGAATTTGGATCTTCCTCCGGGATGCCGATGATTCGGATGTTCTGGCGGCGTGATATCGATTCCAAATCCTCACATTTGTTCTCAAGTTTAACCATTTCTTTAGCCAAAAGGTCCACTTTGGTCTGGAGAGCAACGATATCATCAGTGCAGGTAGACAGGGATTGCTCCATCTCGGCGACGGTGCTCTTCAGCCCGGCGAAATTTTGCTGCATGGCTGAAATATTGGAGGATAATTCACCTTTTAAAGCCAGTAGCTCCATTTTGATGGAGGAAAAATTATCCCCCACAGCCGCCTGAAGCTCCGATTTAAAATTTTTTGTAATATCCTTGCGTAGAGCCGACAGAAGTTCAGATTTGAGATCGGCGACATCCATTGTAGCTGGCTGAGTGGCGCTCGTTTCAGGCGGTGAATTTGACGCACTACAGGGTGAGGAGGCATCTTGAGGGATAGGCCGCAGGTGAGGTTGTATCCTGTTCGCTTTTGGCAACATTTTTGAGGAAAAAAGACAAATCAGCTGAGTTTACCAAACGTCCTAATAAATTACTTGGTCGTAAAAACTGATGATAAAGTGCCGCATAAAATTGTAAAGAGTTACTCTACAGGAGCTCTTACTCGGACATCCTACGCCATGTTAGGTCAACCCGGAAGTTCAGAATAAGCATTTCTGGACACGACATCTGCATCTGTACCAATTTCATTAATAAAAGTAAACTTTAAAGGTGCCTGTAAAGATGAAGAGCTTTACAACCAATCCTGATGAAAGACGAAACTCGGCCAATCAGGATAGAACCCTCAGGGGGTCTTCTGATTGGTCAAAGATACCTGGAGCGGTCAAGAATCTTTGTCAACTCATAACAGAAACAGATGGAAACGCAGCGATGTCGCTGTAGTGCAATTATACTACACTCATAAAAGGATCTCAATGGATATTCTAACATTTGGTCCAAACAAAGCACAAAAAAATAGCATTGACTAGCAAAATACAGCCTACGGCACCTTTAAAGGGTACTTCAAAACTACTCATCTTGGAACTGACCTATCATTTCCTCTAAGAGATTTACTCTGTGAAGTTTGAGACTCAAATAACATTGCTCATAGCCTGCATCAAGACTTGAGTAGTCATCAGAGTGTCGATCATGGTCCCTTGACACAGATGTGAAGGGGACACTGTTGATGACTTCCTCCCTCAACTGAAGTGAAAACTGGGACAGCATCATCCAGCGGAGTCTCAGCTGGGGGTTCATTATGTGCATTACCACCTGAATGGACAGCATAGTTAACACAGCCACCAAAGACAGCAGTGGATGTAGACAGAGCAACATTGAAATTTTCACTTGCTTGTATGAAGACTGGAACGGCAGCATTCAGTTGGAGCTCTGACAGTTGTTCGCAAGTGTGCACTTGAATGGACGACATGTTGGACATCATCCGCTAAGACAGGAGAGCTTGTAGTAAAGGCAACACTGATTAAATCTCCAGTGGAAAAGAAAACTGGAACAGTGTCGTTTAACTGGCCTGCAGAGGATTCACCAACAAGGCAACCAGTGATCACCACTGACTGATCAGACTCAGAGGTGAGATCAACAACATTTGAGCTTTCAGCTATTCCAGACTGTTCTCTTTGTGGTTCTGTCAGTCTGGCTGGCTTTTCTTGGTGCCCATCAGAATTGTCCTGTTCTCTTCTGTGTCAGATGAGTCAACAAAGCATGTTGTGCTGAGGTAGAACCGCAAAATCCCAAACTTTGACACTGTTTACATATCCCCAACAGTAATGTTCTCATCAAGCTGTGATTCCTTAAGGTCATGAACATCATATAGGAAATCTTCCTTGATGAGACCAAAGAAACCTTTTCTTTGGTCTCATCTCTTCATTTTACTGGACTCAATTTCTCAAGATTCAAGTAAGTAAAATGCCTGAAATATTTTTTTCCATGTTGATTACAATATCTTCAACGTGACAATTTTTTGTTTTTGTGAAATAACTTCATTAACTGTGATTTTGAGCATGTTATGTCTATGTTATAATACTACAACGCTGGGCCATTGTGGTAGCAAAAACAAGGTACACCTTACACATTTACATCAGGACATTGGTCTTCTCTCATGTTGTCATATGGTCAGATATACTGATAGAAATAAAATGTTTTTGATGGTAATTACCATGAATAACTAATAAATGTGTTTTGCTGTTAAAGCAACAATATGTAACTTTTACACCTTATCTTAACTGTTTTCAAGTCCGTCCAACAGTGGGGAGTCAGTAAATAATGCGAATAGTCCCTCCCTCTCCCTCTGTGCAGCGGGGGGATCTCCTCTGGCACTCTGTAACTCTTCACCGCGGACTGGGGTCGAGCAACGAACTGCTTTACGGCACAAACCTGAGTTCAGCTTATGGCCGATATAAACAACGGATCACAGATGTGTGTGTCCGGTTTTTATGAAAGCTGAGGCTATGATACAACAGAGGACTGTGACGGATGAGGATTGGGAAAGAAAGAGGAGGAAAAAACAAGTAAAAAGCCAGTCCAGAGAGAAGATTGGACGGACTTTAGCGATGTTTTGAACTTTGGGAATCAACAGGCTGAAGTCAGACTGTGAGCTCTTCTGCTGCTGTCAGAGGGTGAGTAGAGAAGTCTTTCAAAATTTCTTACTTGATTTGAGCTGCTGGGATTTTATTCTGTCACTTTACCGTTGATCAAAGAAATAAGAAAGAAATACACAGTTACTGTTAGCATGTGTGTTAGCCTCACATGCTATTGTTATGAGTTATGATCGATTAGATTTAGAATCTGATAATATTATGATTAGTACGGCAGTGATGTTGAGTGTTGAACACTTCAGAGGCTGTCAACCAACAATCAGATGATCTGAAGTTAGTTCATGTACTATTATTCTGTAATATTGGAGATGATTACATAGAAGACTTATTGTCCAGGTGCATGAGATGACGATTATATATTCTGTCCAGTTCACTGACCTCAGTATTTATTTCAGGTATCAGCTCAGGTGATCAGCATCAGCTTCAGACAGGAGACACTAACACCACCACAGGAGTCAGAAAACAGGAGGTATGTTTTCTGAAATGTCTGCAGGGCTCAAAGTTTCTGATAGTTTCACCATTTACTGTCATTATTAAACCTTTGTGTGCTTGATCTATCCAAATAGTTAAAAAACTAACTGTGTGAAGATTATAGTCTGTATTAAATGATAATTAGGTACAATGCAGTGTGCTTCTGTAAACCTATAAATCAAATAGTGTAATAAATACTGTATATTATTTCTGATCTCTCTTCTATACCTGCCATATTTACAGTAACAATGTGCACAACTTTTTTTGGGGTGAATTCATAAAGATGTTATTCTTTCATGGTGAAATAACAAACAGGTTTACTCATTACAATCCATCTAATCTTCATACACCACAAAATGTACTTGAAATACTTGGTATTTGACTACATTTTATGTGCAGAACTTACTCATTTTACTGAAGGAATCACTCAGAGCTGTTTTTCATGGCCATCGTTTCTTTTCTGCTCACAGTATTTTAGTATTTGCTTCATTGGCTGCCCGTCAATGAGACAGATTGTCACAACTACAAACTAAACAGATGTGAAATAAAAAACTGTAAAATAACTTGCTTTTCTCTTTCAAGGTATCAACAGAACTACAGTCAAAAATATCCTAGAGCTGGAGTTGATAGGATTTTAAAGACATAGAAGAACACAGTTACATCAAGACCTTCAGAAAGCCGTGATTCTGATGAGGATTCAAAATGGACAGAGCCTTCAATGATCCAGAAACCTGCTGCCACTTCTTTCATTTCCGCTTCAGCTCTTTCGCTGTATGATACAGTAAATAAGGTGGAGATTTGGGGCAGTTTTATTTTGCAAGTTAGCAAACACTGAAGTAGAGTCATCCTACCATAGTCATGTCTCAGAGGGCCTCAACTTGGTTTACAAAGTTTGTAACACGTAAAATTTTCTCTGTGAGCAGGTAACAAACGAGCCATTAGCCTCAGCCTAAAAGCTACAGTCAAAGTTACAGAATACACATGCAAACGCTGAGCTAACTACTGACCGCTAATGCTTGAAAAACAATATATTAGGAAAGAAACATGCTCAGACTGTACTAGGCCTGCGCAATATATCGTTTAAACATTGCCATCGCGATGTGTGCATGCGCGATAGTCACATCGCAGGACATGCAATTTTTTTTTTTTTTGAAAAGGCTAACTTTTGTTTTGCTTCATAAAAGTAGCAAGCTGCTCCATGATCCGCACAGCCCTCCCTCCTGCTGGAGCACCCCCGTTCAAACAGACTCATCACACAGCCCCCAACCATCCTGTGGACAGCCCTCACAAGTAAATTTCCACACCCACGATCCTGGCAAGACGAATCCCCACTCATGCCCCGCGCCGTTTAAACTCAGATCCATGAAAAAGCATAGCTGAGCATGTCCGGAGACGCCGAGGGGGGCAGTGACGGAGGAAGACGGTTGTATTCTGGTGGTTTTTAGCGTCACGTCAGTCCGCGTCTCGTGCTCTGATCCGCCGCCCTGCGCGACCTTGTGTTCCGAGTCTGTGTGGGACGAAGGATTGTACCTGGGGCATTATTTACGTTAGGGAATTCCAGGAGCGTCTCATCCTCTTCCTTGTCAGGAGTCCATCAAAGTTGGCAGAATATCCCCTCAGAACGACTGACCGACCGACTGACCGACCGACCGACTGACCATAACCGGACTACTGTGCTCTAAGTGCCTCTTGAGTGTGTGTGTGGATGCTGAATGTCCGTTATTGAACGGCGAAAGGAGATAAATATGCTGTTTACCTAGAGTTGCATCGAGAGTGGGTCGGTGGTAAAACCCGGACTGGGTTTGCATTGCCAAGCCTGATTTCAGTTGGTTTGAACTGGACTGAACTGTGTGTGAAATTTATTTTGAAAACCCGGAACAGATTTTGTGTTTATACTACAGCCTTAAGCTTTCTCTTTAGAGAAATGGGTTAAAACTCAGTGTCTGTGATTTGTTTAAAAACTTAATTTGCTGGTAATATGATGAGTTGATGTCTATAAAACTGCAATAATTGTACTGATGTTAACTAGGCTATACCAAAGTCAACCAAATTATCAAACATATTCTCTAGCTTGTACTGCAGCCCTTACTTTAGAGAAGAGAGCTTTTCATAAATTTTATATTAAATGCTATTAAGCAATAGGAAAATCCTGGTTTGCAGCAATATGTTATCCAACTATATTTTCATTAGTCTATAATAGGCACAAAGATCCTGATGAGATTTTACAAACATTTTCTTTAGCATTTATTTTAAAGGAGGGGTTTTTATTTTTTACATATATCATCTACATTTATTGGGGAAATGAAAAAAAGCAACTGAAATTGAAACCTATAATATTTTGTACGGAGACATGGCCTCCTGTATCCCTTTTATATACAGCAATCTTCATCATACACAGATGAACCCCCCTCGCCTGGATTAAACAGTATTATATCAATACAATGGTGTCATTGTGAGTCAACCAAATTCTTCCCAAACAGAGGTATTCAAGTCATCTGGTGAAAATTCTTCTATTTTTAATATCGCAATATATATCGCAATATATATCGCAATATATCGCAAACCCCCCAAAAATCGCAATGTCAGTTTTTTCCAATATCGTGCAGCCCTAGACTGTACCTTATCCAGGGTGACCGCGGGTCCTTAAAAAGTCTTAAATAATATTGTTCAAATTTAAGGCCTTAAAAAGTATTAAATTGTCTTAAATTCAGATCAGACAGGTCTTAAATGTGCTCGCGAAATCCGGCATATGAATATGTTGGTGATTTTTTAAATATATATATTTTTTTATCTGTAACCAGTCGTTTAATGTGACAGTTCCAACTACCAATGATACTCAAGGTAACCAAGGCGTTCTAGGCTATCAGGGGCAGAGTAGGGCGGGCCTTAAGTTTTCAACATTTGGACAGCGTCCGCTGTGAGGAGCTGATTTAGCGTAAACTGCTAACATGTATAACCGGCTTGTTAAACCGGCGAAGAAACCTCAAGATGGGAAGCAGGAGTAAAACATAAGTGGCGCTGGGGTTGGATAGAGGAGGCCGGAACAGGAGCCAGGAGCTTGTTTTTGTGTGCCGTATTCTTGAAAACTATTGTATGGCCGCAGCGGAAAAAAGATTTTAGCTCGTCGTGACCCGGGTCGCATAGCATCCGTGCATGCTCTCTCCCACACATCGGAGAGACAGCAAGCACGATTTGTGGAAGCGGCAGCTCGTAGTGGCATTTCCCTTTGCTGACACATCGACCTCACCAGGAGCGACAGCTACAGGTACCACACAGCAACATCCCAGGGGTTAAAGCTGGCCGGAGCCCTCCGGCTTAGTAAAATAAATTAATTAACCAATTCAAGCACCACGGACAACAGAGCATTTTATCATGAACAGCCTGCATGGCTCTGTCATAAGCGCCGAGATGCTCAGTAAATCAGAGCGCAACATAAACATGGACGGGGTGGAGGGTATGAACAGTAAATAATGCCAAAGATTATCCGTGAACTGCCAACATGTGCGCACGCTTGCAGGAGCCTTGACGTCAATAGAAACGTTGACTACAAGCGCGAGAGCATGGAGATATGAGCGCGAAGAGCTCCTCACGTTGCCGGTGAGCGTAAAGACGCACAGCGCACGGGACAGCGGTGTATGTATCCCGTAAAACTCAACTTTCCTGAGCAGTCCAGCTCTGTTTTTCACCTTATCTAAATGATAAACTCATCCTGCGGTTTCATGCGTCGCTTATTCTCCATGATATCAGAGCAATCTGAAGGATCAAGCTGCAAATGCAGTCTGTTAGTGCAGTGGCTCTCAACCTTTGGGTCGAGGCCCTAAAGTGGGTCTCAGAGCTGTTTTCAGTGGACGGTGTATAAATCAGATAAAATGTGGCAAAAATGTCTTCAGTGTTCAGAGGCCCTGAGCAGACAAACTTCCATACAGTTTAATTTACTCTGTTCTGTATCAAGTAGATTAGCCGTGTTAGGATCTTGACATATATCTTATAGGGATGTAACAATATGAAAATTTTGTATCACGGTTATTGTAACCAAAATTATCACGGTTATCATTATTATCGTGGTATTGTTGCAGTGTGCTCAAAATGTTCTTAAAGTACTTTTACACAGAATTGAAATCATTTAACCCCTTTATTATTATATTCATAACAGTTCTTTTGTCTTTTTTGTCAATAAATGTGTCAAACTCAGAGGCCAAACAATGCAAACTGCGCATGTGCACCTCGCGTGAGGCTCCTTAATCGAGGACAGATACATAGTTCCGGCTTTTCCAGGCAAAGAGCAGCATCATTATGCGTTACTGAGGCAGTGTGGTGATCAAGCATGATATAACGGTAATTTTAATTGGACACGGTAACGATTATCGTGGGAAATTTTATCGCGGTTTACCATTTTACCGGTTACCGTTACATCCCTAATATCTTAGCAGATAAATTGGGGGTTGTCCTATGATGGACATTTGACTTGACCTGTCTAGAAAACAACTTACATGTTATGATGGGAAATAGTGCTTTAAAGGAAAAGTTCGGTTCCTGCAGCTTTTACATTGTTTATAGAATGAAGAACAACAATATACTCACCCAGAAGGCTTTCCTGATGCAAACGGTGCTTCAGGAGATATTTAGATCCAAAATCGAGCAGCGGACACCGATATAATGTAGCCTGTAGGGCATAGATCGCCGCTCCTAAAAACTGCATTAATCGTTCAAAAACTCATGTTTTTCACCGATATTCCATCATGATTCGCGCCGAATGGACGGCCATTGCAGCCTGTGTCTCTCCACACAGCGCTGTGTGGCTGAACTAACCTCTGAACTGACGAGCTGTTTACATGCTCTTTGCGCATGCGCAGTACTCTCTGGAGCGTTGACGCTTCATATCTGTATATCTGTATACTGTGGCTCCAAACTGTAAGGACGACCATCATATTCAAAGCCCCCCTCCAAAACATCTTCTCCGCAGATACATTCACCCATTCTGCACAAAACTGGAAGAAGAAAGTTGATTTGTAGCTGCCGATCTTCCCCTGAAACAATGAGCCGCACCGTCCATGCCCGCAGAGCATGTAAACAGCTCGTCAGTTCAGAGGTTAGTTCAGCCACACAGCGCTGTGTGGAGAGACACAGGCTGCAATGGCGGTCCTTTCGGAGCAAATCATGATGGAATATCGGTGAAAAACATGAGTTTTTGAACGATTAATGCAGTTTTTAGGAGCGGCGATCTATGCCCTACGGGCTACCATTATATCGGTGTCCGCTGCTCGATTTTGGATCTAAATATCTCCCGAAGCACCGTTTGCATCAGGAAAGCCTTCTGGGTGAGTATATTGTTCTACTTCATTCTAGAAACAATGTAAAAGCTGCAGGAACCGAACTTTTCCTTTAAGATTTATGGATGTGTGATCTCCCAGTGCTCTTATTGTTTGTTTAAAACATTTTCTCTCCCATCTCTCTTTGCACAAAAAAATTATTTTCTCTGTTTTTTACTAAGCAAATTAAACTGGTTTATATTTCTGAGATCTTGATCATGATGACTTAACATGGTGAATGTTACTCAGGACAGAGCTGTAGAGATCCACCTCTTCACTGTGTGTTTTATCTAAAAAGTGAAAATATCAACATTGTGATGGACGCTTTCCTTTCACTTCCCAAAGTCATTATGTGACCAGAATGTGATCATGCATACATAGATACTTTATTATACATTCATGCAGTTCTGTAACTCTGCGTCATGTTTCTCTCAAAATGCATCAGATTGATGCTTTTAAATATGAAATATTCTAAATTTTCTTACGGGGGAGCATGCCCCCGTACCCCCCTAGAGGGGTCATAGCCTCCTCACCTTTTTTAACCCTGACCTGTTTTCATGCCAGATATTTTGTCCTTGTGTAACCTCTGTAGTTAGTTTAACTTTCCATGTTTCCTCTGCCTTACTTGATCTCGTGTATTTCACTCACCTGTGTGTCTGCATAGGTGTGGTTTTTACTTAAGGCCTTGTGTGAGTCTCTGTTTTGGGGTTGTTAGTTTGCTGTGTTTCTCTGTGTTAGTTAGCCATGTTAGATTGGTATGTGTCCGTATTGCCTGTTAATGTGGCCTGTATTTTTCTGTTGACAAGAAGGCTTATACAGCTTTTTGCAATAATTTACATCATTTTTCTTACTGTGCTGCAACACCATATTTTAGGGCTCCCCCACCTATCATATCCCACTCTGTGAACGGAAAATTTGTATGACTGCGTTCATAGCTGAACTTGTTCATAGTGGCAATTGGAGGCAATGCAAGAATGTTAGTTTTTCAGTTCTAGAGCAAATCATTTAAAAAAATGCTGCAAATCAACTACAACTTTATAGTAACGGATCATTTTTTATTTTGTTTTGGTGTATTCTCATGTTTCAATTTACTGTTTACTTCAGGTGAGGTAATTCACAAACTTCACCTACTGGCTCGGTTTAAATAACTGTTCTCAGTCCACATTAATGAAAACATTTGAAGGATGTTGTTGAACAACTGATTATTTTCATTTTTCCTTATTGTACATTTTTAACAGACATCAATGCCTTTAATTGTAAAAGAATATTTGGGCCATATTTCCATCCCAAGTTTGGTCTTAAATTTTCTTTAAGGTGGTATTAAAAAGGTCTTAAAAAGTCTTAAATTTAACTTCCTCATACCTGTAGTCACCCTGTTATTAAAAAAAAAACTTTTTGCATGTTTTATAAAGGGAATAAAGCAGTACTGCAGTAATACTGAATCATGGAGAGGCTACTCACATTAAAAAAAAAATGTTGAGGAGATACATGAAAGCTTAAATATACCAGCCTGCTTGTATGCAGAGGACCATATATACTTGCTGACAGCATAAAATATCAAATTTTTATACTTTGAAGAAGAGCTCAAAGGAGCAGCTGCTATCAACATATAACAAGTTGATGTTTTAATGCTTACTCATGTCTGTTGGACACTGTGATGCCTTTTACTTCTGCTTGTTTTTTTGTTTCTGAATACATTTTTTTATTTTCTAATGATGGTAGATAGCTGTTCTTGGCCGCCTTGTCTTTTGTACATTAAAAAATCCTTGAAAAATCCTGGGCTCAGTATCCTGATTGCTACACCAAAATCGAATCAAGTCCTACATGTGCTAAAACCAACAGTTGATAAAAAAAATTGTCATCACATCTGTGGAGAACTTTCTGAGTTATCTCCCTTGTCGACTGACCAAAAAAAACAAAAAAAAACAATCTCTCGAAAAGCATAACCTCACTTAGCCTTGCAGGGCAGATGGGCCTGCCAGATTCATTGTCTGAAATCAGGTTCATCTTGCCAGGCTTCAGTCTCCTTTGACTTCATGACCAAAAACTGGAGGGCCAAATCAGAGAAGAAAGCATAAACTGAAGATGTGAAGACAGCGGGAAGTGACTGCATGTTTGATAACAATGGCTTCTGAAGTGGTCTTCATGGATTGGCAATATCTGTGGTTTTATAAGAAATTGACTAAATTTCTTCCTTAAAAGTGGAGCAAAGAACATCATTTAAATCTTTTCCTATAGGAAATTGTGTTTTTTCTTTTCTCCCATTTGGGGATCCCTGCTAGGACACTGGGAGAGATGCCAGTTAGTCTATGCTGGCAGAAGTATGTATATGGGTTGTACCTGGTTTCTTACCACTCCACCAAACCAGCACCCCTATTTCATTTTTCAGTTTTATCTATTTCTTATTTTGTACAATTATGAAATACATAAAAGACAAAGATATATCAAATGTGTTGCAGAGAGAGGCAAAAAGCCTAAAGGGCTTATTTGAAGCCTCTACCTTAAGTATATTGATAATATAATTAATATTATATGTGGGCGGCACAGTGGCGCAGCAGGTAGTGCACGTGCCTCACAGCAAGAAGGTCTTCGGTTTGATCCCTGGATCGGCCAGGGCCTTTCTGTGTGAAGTTCGCATGTTCTTCCCGTGGGGTGAGTGTGAATGGTAGTCTGTCTCTCTGTGTGGCTCTGCGACCTGTTTAGGGTGTACCCTGCCTCTTGCCCAAAGACAGCTGGGATAGGCTCCAGTCCCCCGTGACCCTGAAAGGGATAAGTGGTATAGAAAAATAATTAATGAATATTAGATGCACATTTAACATGCAAAAAAAGGGGAAAAAAACCCCAATGACAAACTAGTAACAAAATACACACAACAATTATCTAAAAAAGGAAGAAAACAAGATCATATTGAAAATGTGAGTGTGGTGTGTATGATCGTGTGAGTTCTATTGCCAATGACTGCATGAATAATGAAAAAAACAAATTGAAAAATGTACACAACTGACATGAAAGCAAGAACTCTTTTAAAACTGTCATTAAATGATCCTTTAAACATCTTTTATAACAATTTGTTGTGGAACATTTCTTCAGCAGGTTTCTTGGAAGAAATGGAGAGTAAGAATGAACCTGTGAGTTTTCTTTGAAATAAATCTTGAACTGTTCAGGAATATTCTCTCACTTGAAAAGTATCTTGTACATAAATACACAGTTTGAAAAATATTCATTTGATAAATATTAAGAATTTTTATTCTCATCATTAGAGGAACTGATTAAGTATGTGATTGACTGGTTTGCAATCCTAACAAAAATTTTCTAGAGGACCAAAGTTTTGTGAGGACTTGCCCAAATGAAGTTACGTTTTGGAAGATAAGGATAAATTAAACTGTAGAAAAAAGTGAGGAGACAATTTGTGTTGACCAGAAAACTAACCCTTCATATTATACCAATAGATTTGTTTATTTTTCTGTTCACCCAGAGAAATGACAAATCTAATTTGCTTTTCTGTTGTATCTAACTCAAAGTCTCATCAATGATAATTCCCAAGAATTTTCTATTTGACACTTGTGGCATCTTAGACTCAGTTGAAAGGACCTCTTTCACAATACATGTAATTTTGCCCACAGCCCAATTTTTTGTTTATTGTGTGGTATTTGTAGTACACCCAGAGACTCCCAAGAATATACCTTTAGAAAATCCAAAAGTCATCCAGGGCCTGTACTATGACCTATTTTATGATCATTGCCATAGGTGTGAGCCAGGGTGCACACTTTACCCCAAAACTTACTCAAACACAAATAATAAATCATCAAATTGGGTCAAATCACCTTCACTGAAGTCTGGTGCATCTTTTGAAATCAAATGTAAAGCTAAGTATTACAATTGAAAGAAGTTATTGAATTTTAACTGGAAAAAAAAAGAAGTTTTTTTAATGATTTTTTCAACAAATTCAATTCTTTAGAGATGTGTCTGACCAACTTACAGTTGCTGTACAAATAAAATCTGATAAAATTAAAATTCAATTCGGGCAAGTTTCTTTTTAAAATGTGAACAAGGCCTTGATGTTTGAACTAAAATACAATTACCCCTAAAGTTTTCAAGACATTTGGATCTAACTGACTCACACTTTATATAGAAAGTATGCGATTAAGCATCAGGTAATCATTAGTTTAATTTTTATAGTGGTAAATATTTAGATTTCATTTATTCAGTGTTCTTGATCATTTATTATTTTACAACATAGTTAAAAATGCTTTACTAGTGATTAGTAAACATTTGTCAAGTATGACTCAAGTACTTAAGTATAACTTATTATCTTATACGGAATTAATTATTGGCTTATTATTAATTATTATGTTGAAAATACTTTGTAAATGCTTTTGATACTTGTATAAGTTTTAGTTAAGAGTGAGTGTAACGACAAATGTAGGGGTGATGGTTAAAATAATTGTATTAATCATCAATAAAGTAAGTATCACTTTGTTCTCGCCACCAAGGAAGTTGTGCTTTTGCTACTGTTTGCTTGATTGATTTTTGCTGTCTGTGAGCAAGATAACATTCCATGGATTTTGATGACATCAGCAAGAAATGTTGGTCATGGCACAAAGGGATAAGTGATATATCGTATATTGATGATATATCGTATGAGTTTGTCTGTTGCTGAAATTGTGTTGCTACCATTCTTGATCAGGACTCCCTAAAAAAAGAAAACTCTGATCTAACCTGGCTAAATTTAGGTTCAAAAACTCATTGTTTTACATTATTTTGGTACATTTCTTCAGTTCATCATTGGTATTTAAGAATTTGTTCCCCTTATTTCTATTTTTATTTATATGCAGGGCAGGGTACAAAAAAGTCAATACTGTTTTATTATAGAATATGTATCATCAGAACTGCTAAATGGTTTTAGATTTAGGAGCATTCAGCATTGTGTCAATGATGGAAAAAATACCCATTTAATTGGTGTTTGTATTTGAGTTTTGAGAATGGGGGGTTGTGTGCGTTTGTTTGTGCATATGTAAGCAGTCCAAGTGAGGAGAGCACCACAGAGAAATTGGGAAGAGTGAAAAGTTAGACTTAGTCTCTGCGTGGGATGTTCAGAGTTTGTTGAGGATGGGAGGGTTTTTTGGGGGTGATGTCCATTTTAGTGAGGTTTGCTCAGCTAAATTGCTGCCTAATTATGAGAGCTTGGCATTGTTGTGCTTTCTAAGGCCCATTATCACCTACTGAGTACAGTTCAATAGCTTAAGACTGGTAGTCTAACTTCCACCTCACCTGACTCTCTGTTGTGTTTTTCTCTTGCTTTTCTGTAGAGGCGTTTGACCTGGTGCTACGGCATGGTCGTAATTCTACCCTAGCCATGCTCAAGTCGGAATTCCCAAGTCTTGGAGGTGGAGCCCAGAGCTCTGTTGGACAGCTCTTTCTGGATATGTCTCTCTACATCCTGGGCTCAGATTCTACAGTGGACAACATGGTTACGATGCTTTATGGTCGCCTCTTCCCTCTGACATACCGCCACCTGTTGGGAAGCAGCCTGTCCTCTGTGTCAGAGGAGTGTGCAAGAGGAGCCTGGAAGGACTTAGAAGCATTTGGCCCTTATCCCAGACTTATGATGACTCATTTGTCTCACTCTCTTCTGGCAACAAGAGTCTTCCTGCAGGCACTAAACTTAGGCATTGAGGTTGTTAATACCACAGACCACCTGCGGCCTGGCCGAGACTGTAGCAAGGCACTGCTGCGGCTTTGGTACTGCCCACATTGCCAAGGCATACTTGGGCCACCAACTTGCGGGGGCTTATGCCAGACAGTAATGCAGAGCTGCCTGGGTGGTGCAGCAGAAGTGCAGCCTCACTGGAGAAGCTACGTAGATGGAATGGGAAAGCTGGCTGGAGTCATGAGGGGAGAGCAGGATATGGAGGATGCCATTACTGGACTACCTTCATTGATCAAACTTGCCCTCAAGCATGCTGTGAATGCCCGCACTCGCCTGAGCACACTGGTAAGTTTAGTACACATAACACAACAACACTCACATAAGAAGTGTCTGAAATTGGCACTGCATTAAAAAACACATGGACTGCACTGGTGGGAGAAAAAAACAGACGGATCACATGCAATCAAAGAGTTTGCAGGATACGTAAATTAGAACACTCATTTTATGTGTTTAAAAAACTTAAATGAGCCCGGTAATTAAGGAAGTCACAAGCAATCATCTTTGTTTTTCTTCCTTATCAGATTCTCTGCAATGGCAATATGTGATGGATTAATTCCATAAAGCTTTGCCTAATCTGGAAAACTTGTTTGTGTGCATTCTAAAAGTAGTCAGTTGTTTAGGTAAATTATTTTGCTGAAACTGAATTATACTGTATATAATCTACTTTACTGGCTTTGTTAAAAAACTTCCTGCATACATCAGATACAAAAGCAGAAGAAGAAGAAGAACACAACAAAAAACAAAATCATAGCTTTTAGTGCCCCAAAAAACTCAAACTTTAGATCCATGGCAAATGCCGCAGTCTTCTTACCATTTAACTGTTCTGTTCAAATATGAACATGGTTTTACCAGATTGGTACATCATTGTGCCCTCTAAACTATCATTGTTAGATTTTAATGATTTCCTTTTTAAGGATCAGAAAAGCCAGTTCTCCAATTTGAAAGTAGATGCATAATCATACAGTTAATGTTATAACCACAGGAACCACCTGGGAAGTATCATTGTAATAAGATAATACTGCACTCAGTGAAGTTGAGCCAGCACCACTGCTATGCTGCTGAAGTTTGTTACATACCTGCTTTTAAAACATAAATATACAGTACCTTTGACTTAACTAAAATCAAGGCTGAGACATTAGAGCAGGGGAGGGGTAGCATGAAAACTCAGGTGTGTATTTTCAAACTGGCCGACAGCTCTCAGCATGTCTGACTAGCGCACATCTCTAGCTCCTCAAAAGGCAGTGACGTGTAACATGTGGTATCATTGCGATAAAACCATCAAGTCTGTTCTTGACCCACATGTGAAGTGAGGGAGAAGTGCTCATGAAATATGAAGGCCTCTTTCTGCCAGAGTTACAGAGCTGGAAGTGCTTCTGTTGAACTTTCACTTTCATACTCCAAATCCCTACAGTGTCCAGGTTTCTCCTCAGAAG
This sequence comes from Scarus forsteni, assembly GCA_036419115.1. Classification (NCBI taxonomy): domain Eukaryota; kingdom Metazoa; phylum Chordata; class Actinopteri; order Labriformes; family Labridae; genus Scarus; species Scarus forsteni. The sequence goes on from JAZDUH010000049.1 coordinate 11,868,879, forward strand.
CTATCATTTATTAACACAGAGGTTGACCTCACTTACTCTACATTGCGAGGGTGTGGTTGCTTTCAAAATTGCTGACTGGGGAAAATGCTGCTTGTCTCTCTGAGTATGTGTATCTAAGAATGAGAGAAATCTCTGAATGTAAATGCATATCTATCTAACTGCCTGTCTGTCTATCTATACATTTAAACATAGTACAAATTGTTACTTTGTTGTAACGTTGGTTCTTTGCAATAAATCTTAAACTGCTGGAAAACGTTTTTATTTCCTTTTAAATTTTGCCAAATTTGCATGGTACCTGCATTTGTGGAATGAGCCACAGAGCTGTGTATGTAAAGTGTGCCCATGAAAACATTGCCAAATAGGGCTCTAATTTCATAGACCAGGTGCAGGCGAGGCACACCTGCTCTGTGCCATCCTGCGCTGCGCATCAGCCACGCCAACGGCGTGTGTCCAGGGCATTTTGCATCATGCACGGCGCAGTCCCACACAGCGAGGCGCACCCAAGCCTCCGCCTCTCCCATGTGAGTGAGTTTAACACAGCAACTGCTTATCAATGTAAAATATGGTTCAATGATGTAAGGAGAAGGGGCAAACAAAAGCTTTCAGATCAAAGAAGGCACATGGTGGTCACAGTGTGCTGGAAAGACCTGGTGCTGAAGAAGGTCAGAGCTGCTGTCACTTTTACAGCAACTGGGAGAGTGCAGGGGCACTCGGGCTCTGTTTGTGGTTGGCTTGAGAGATGTGAAATGGTTACTGTGAGGTTTTGGTGACGCGTGTGCACTGTGCGTCTGTCACCAAAATACCTCTGTACTGAGCAAGCTTTGTCTGCACCGAGAATAGACCAGGTTGGAGCTGATGAGCTTTCAGAATACCTTCCACACCATATTTTGGCACGAAAGTGTCACTGTGCCTAGCTGAAACTGTCAACACCTCCCACTATGGGCACATTTAGCAACACACGTTGCTCGGTAGATGGGCAAAAGTGCTGTTGTTGTTGTTCCCTGAATGTGCATGCAACCTTTATCTGAAAGACTACTGTGCATGCACCTTGCATCAGTGTTTCTTGTTTACACAGAACGAAAACGTTTTTAAAACTTTTCACCCTGGCCCTGTGTCAGGATTGTAATAAGCCGGTGTGATAGATGCGTGGACCCAAAAACTCAGAGGCAGTGAAACAGGTTTGAGGGTTTTTATCGTCAGCAAAAAGGGTAAAGTCCAGAGGGAAGAATGATTCAAAACCCAAAGAGACTGAGCTTCGGCAGAGTGTTTGGCAGGGCGGCAAAGCAGGAACTCGACGGAGGCACTGAGGAGTAACAAACAGACAGCACGGTTAAAGATGCACAAAAATACTCGCTGGTAAGTCTCACAAAGATACTCAAACTGGCCGGTATACTGCTTTAACTTGCAAATTCTCTGGCGCTGATCCTTCCTCGAGGTGATCCTTTTAAGCACTGGGAGATGAGTCTAATGTGGAGCAGGAGTGCAGCACTGGAGCAGGCTGCTGCAGATGTGAGTGATGAGCTGACTGAGAGGGAGCTCACAGGGAGAATCATGACACCCTGGTTTCAAAAGTTTGCAGATTCAGACACTCAGGGCACCATTATTGTGTAAACAGAAGGTGAAAACGCAGTGAAAACTCTCAGTTTTCTGCCGTATTATGTTGTCATGTGAACAGGGCCTAATTTTCAAGTCATGGGGTGTCATCCAAATCAGTCAACCTCTGATTTCTTCAACTAGAATACTCATCTCAAGCTTTGCGTGATCTGCCAGTTCTGCCACTGTTTTTGAAAATTGGCCCTTGTGCATTAGAATTACTATGCTATTGCTAATCTAAAAAGAGTCAATAAATCTAGTTTGATTTAAAGCCCCACCATGTAAGATTCTGGCTTTCTGCTCTCTAGTGGCCTCTATGGTTGTTGAGTGTAACTGCACTGTCATAAAACAGAGCACCTTACACCAACCTGCATTTGTTGAGATACAGATCTCTCTCATCCCGAGAGAGAAAGAAAACATGTGGACTGATAAGGTACAGTATTATCATGTTTCTTTCCAAATGTATCGTTCATTTGGAATTAGTTTAAGCAGACTGTGTTTGTCTGGTGATGTGACTTAGGTGAAGAACAGAACATATTTTATGACCTATTCAAGCAGAAATCCAAGTAATAAGTATATATTAATTTAATAATTAATTAAATGTATAACACAGAATTTTTTGGGTTAGATAATAAAATAAACAGACAAACAAGATTCAAATCACTTATGAGTCATATTTCTTTATAATTTTCTGTGGTATGAAAGAAGAGAAGAAGAGATTCAGTGTTCCGGATGCACTGGCAGTCATGCAGGGAGACGACAGTGAGTTTGAGCGATGTGAAGGCAGCTCAGATGAAGACACTGAAGACCCTGATTACACTCCAAGCAAAAAAGATGTGGAGAATGATAATTCAAGTGATTCTGGGGATTCAGACTGTAATGAATCAGGTGATTTGGAAGAAGTTCCTCAACCAAAAACAAACCCTGGGCAGCAAAATACAATCAACCAAGTAAAACAGCTTCTCTGGGAGAAAGAAATCTTTTGAAGCCCCTGAGTGCACACTCAAAGTGCCAAGTGTCACGCCCCTGGACAATCTTCATACTCCCTTTGAGTATTTCAGGAAGTTCATCACAGCAGAAATGCTTGAGCTGTTAAAGGAGCAGACATATCTGTACAGTGTACAAAAATCCGCACATCACAGCAATGTTAACACCACTGTTAAGGAGCTAGACAAATAAATCAGCCTCTACCTGCACATGGGTCTTTGTCAACTTCCAGGAAATCATGCTTGCTGGGAAAATGATACATGGTGTGCTATGGTGGCTGACAATATGTCACAAAACCATTTTCAGACCCTGCTGGCATCTGATAACACTGATTTGTCAAACAGGAAAGAAGAGGATAAGTGCTGGAAGATTCATCCAGGGCTTGATATATTTCACAAACAATGCCTTGAGATCACCCCAGAAGTGTACAACTCTAATGGTTTTAGAGGGACTCACAGCCCAACCCAATTTGGGTCCGCTGCACTTCCTCTGGAATCCTCTGTGATTTTGCTGTCTATGAAGTTGGCACTGGGAAAAGACCTCACTTGGCATGGGGGGTCAAGCTGTGTAAAACTCTACTATCAAACCAAAACTACAAAGTATTTGCTGACAACTTGTTCTCTCCAGCACCACTGGTGCTTGAGCTTCTTCAGGGCCAGATGTACTCTGTAGGAACACTCTGCAGCAATCGCTTGGCTGGTTGTTAGCTTGAAGATGAGAAAAGTCTTGCAAAAAGAGGCAGAGGATCTGTTGATGCCAGGGTTGAGAAAGGTACGACCATTGTCAAGTGGTATGACAACAGATCTGTTACCCTGATCTCATCCTACTGTGCAGTTGAACCTCAAGACAAGGCTCGACGCTGGAGCAAATCAGATAAAGCATTTGTGGAAGTCAACAGGCCACACATTGTGAAGGAGTACAACATATTCATGGGAGGGATTGACCTCCAAGATGCATGTGTTGAAAGGTAGAGGTACCACATGAGGTCACAGAGGTGGTACCTCTACCTGCAAACCATAATGGTTGCACTTGTCAACGCCTGAAAAATAAACAACTTAGGGCCCAGTACTGACCCTTGTGGGACACCACAGGTAATGTCTAAATAACTTGACCTGTGATGACCCACCTGAACAAACTGAACTCTGTTGCTGTTGTAGCTCTTCAGCCAGTCTAGAGCCACCCCCCTTAAACCATTCTTCTCCATCTTTTTCAGTAAAATGGCGTGATCAATGGTGTCAAACGCCTTCTTTAAATCAACAAATATTCCAAGAGTGAATTTCTTTGAATCAAGACTAGTAGTTATTTCCTCGATTAATTCCATCAAGGCCAGGGAGGTGGATCTACCTGATCTGAACCCATACTGACTTTCCATTAAAATGTTGTTTTTTTCTATAAATTTGTCCAGTTTATTGTTGAAAAGTTTTTCCAGAACTTTTGAGAACTGTGACAACAGAGAGACCGGTCTATAGTTGGTGAATGAGTGTTTATCACCAGATTTGAAAAGTGGAATGACCTTTGCAACTTTCATCTTTTCTGGAAAGGCTCCTGTTTGGAAAGACAAATGAAATATGTAAGTAAGTGGATCTATGATGCAATTTATTATATTTTTAACTAAAAACATGTCAATACCATCTTCATCTGTTTGTTTGTTTGCTCCTGTACTCGTCTCTGGCTCTTGTCTTGTAGGTGGCCTGGGATCCTTGGTGGAGACTTCCTGCTGCTGTGGAGTCATGAAGCCTCAAAACTACAGTTATAAACATGACACATAGTTGGCCATTTTATTAGGAACACTCCATTCCCATTATCATTATAGCTGTTCATGTAGTTATTAGCATGATCTCCATATCCATGATCGTTACACCTACAGTATCTATTTTTTATTACCACATAGTCATGAAGTCCCTCTTGAAAATGGGATGTCACATCTCAAGAGGCCTTTAGCACATTTATATTTAATGGAGACAAATATGGTTGGGATGCACTTGTAGTCTGGGCACCCATGAGTTCGTCACTACCATAAATTCTTATTTTAAGTAAGAATATCTAAGATTATACTTTTATAAAATGATCACCACTACCATTCAGACATGAGGACCCTCCTGAAAATGAGATGTACCATCTCAAGAGGCTACCCTCTAATAAATCAGACGACAGGTTGATGGTACATGAACCTGTCCCTAACTTTAGTTATTATTCTAGTCCACTTGTCTCCTCTTACCTCCCTTCCTTTGCCCTCACACCCGACACAGCATCGTGTGGATTTGCTGTTCATCATGAGACTGGGATCCACATTCAAGATTTCCTGCTGCTTAACAGAAGGTTTTTGCTTGCTGCCTTGATGGAGGGATCCATGATTGGCTGTATGGATTCATGTTGGGTGTTGGATGTATATATTTGTATATATATGTATATGTGTATTTCATATGTATATATGTATCTATGCATATATGTGTATCCATAAAATGAAGAGCTTTATGCTCTATTGTAAAGTGTCTTGAGATAACACTTGTTATGAATTGGCGTTATACAAATAAAGATTGATTGATTGATTGATTGATCTGTTGAGAATTTGTTTTTACATAACTTAACAGTGTCAATGATCTCTTTTTGTGTCACTGCTCCCAGAAATACTGAATCCCTCACACTGTCAATACAGATGTCTGCATCAGCAACAGACTGCCCAGCATTGTTAATTTCTCTCGCCAATTTTGGCCCCACTTCAACAAAGAAATTATTAAATCCCTCCACTATTTTAGATTTATCATAGACCTCTTTGCCATTTACAACAAAGTGGTCTGGGTGACCCACTTTATTTTCAGACTTAGTTAATCCATTCAGTATATTCCATATTCCTTTAATATTTTTTGTGTTTTCTTCAATTAATTTGCCATAGTAAGTCTTTCTACTTGTCCTAATAATATTAATAAGTTTATTTTTATACATCTTATATTTTTGCTCAGATTCTTTTATTCTTTGTATAATGAATTGCTTATATAACATATTCTTCTTTTTGCATGCATTCTGAATCCCCCTCGTCATCCATGGTTTATCCAGATATTTATTACTGTATTTATATTTCATTATCGGGCAATTTTTATCGTATAGTTTCTTGTAGATGTCTAAAAATGTGTTATAGGCAATATTTACATCATTTCCATTGTATATGCTACTCCAGTTTGTATTTATTAACTCATTTCTAAATGATTCGAGATCCTCCTCATGTCTTTTCCTTTTAAAAATAATCTGCGTAGTCTTTCTCTCCTTAAAGCCACATTTATGAATAGAAAACACTGGTAGGTGGTCTGAAATGTCTGCTATTTCGATATTGCTATCCATATTATCTGTAAAAATGTTGTCAATAAGAGATGCACGATCTACCGTTATCCTACTAGGTTTGGTGATTAATGGACGCATACCTTTGCTGTACAACAACTCAATAAATTCATCTGTTTTCTTATGCTTTTTGGTATTAAGTAAATCTATATTGAAATCTTCACATAAGTAATTTATCTTATTTTTTATAGTACTTAATATTTTATCCACTGTGGCAATAAATATATCAATATTACTGCCCGGTTTCCTGTACAAACTGTTCACTATTATATATTTTTCCCTTTGTATATTCACTTCTATGGTGATGCATTCCATTACCTCATCAATGACTATACACAGATTTTCATGGACCTTATATTCCAGACACTCATCAATAAACAAAGCCACTCCCCCACCCTTCCCATCCTTCCTATTAACACAATGAAAATTATATCCTAACAAGCTGAAGTCATCACCCCGCTCTAAATTAATCCAAGTTTCAGAGATGCTATGATGTTAAATGGATTTTTAAATTTCCCTAAATATTCTTTAATATTCTGGAAATTTGCATATAAAATTCTACTGTTGAAATGAATAATAGATATGCCTTGATCATGCGTAATTTCTGAATTAGAATGTTGATCTGTGAAGTAGCTACTTTGTGACTTAATACTGTTAAGAAAGTTCTGCTCAGGCTCAATGTCCTGTTCAAACTCTAACATAATTGACTATACTGTCTATGTAAATATATGCTTATCCACATACACATATACAGTATATGCATACATACATATACACACATACATACACATGTATATATATGTATTTATACATACATACCCATACACATACACAACACATACATACACATACACACATACATGCCCCAAATTATATGTATTGTTTTTTTTGTTTTGTTTTTTTTCCCCCAAACTTCATGTCTATAACTATAAAGGTAATTCTATTTACTTTAATTTAGCTATAAATAAACTATTAAAGTAGCAAGTCTAAAGTATATTGTTATTATTGATGTTATCATTATAGAAAATTCCATGAATTAGCTGTTTGAAGTAGCTGTTTCATCAGATTGGGTATTTCTTAGATTACAGGTCTTTGTCCAAACTCTCCAGTTGATTAATGTTCCTGATCCATTGCCCCCTGGCATTTTCTGGAGCACCCTTTGGTTTGATAAAAACCTTACAATTAACTGTCCATGTGGAATGGATCTTTCCCTGTTTCTTCATCTGTCTTGCTTTTTTTTGCAATGTCTGCCTTTTTCTTAGTAAGATGTTCATTCAGAAATACATTAGTTCCCCTCAGCTTTCTTCCTTGCTTAAGCAGATCAACTTTGTTTTTTCTGTTGTTAAATCTTATTATTATGGAAGGTATGATTGACTTGTCCTTATTTTTCCTGTTTGACAACAAATGAAAAGCTTCAATATTTTCCTTACAAACCGCAATATCCTTACTCTGTAGAAAAGCAGTAACCTGCTCCTCTGCAGTACCATCATGCACAGTCTCACTCTCTGTCCCCAAACCCCTGACCGCTTGAGTATAGCTTCTGGGTTTGATTTTTAGACCGGTGATGAACCATGACAAGTTGCTCTTATACACAGTCTAACAGTTGGAAATATCAGATGAAGACATTAGAATAGAGACGAGCATTAATTTAGCTTAACTAAAATAAAGTAGAATTAAACTTAAATAAAAAATAGAGTACATACAGCTTAAATGAAATAAAATGGAAAGAGCATGAAAAATTAAGTAAACAGGTTGCAACATGCAGAGCCTTTAAGCAATATCAAGCACATTTCTGCTCAACATGCTGCACTGCTCAATATTTTTTCTCTGAAAATGTGAGCACATTTGAAGACTGTGACTCACCAATAAAAACATCTGTCTTATTCGGGATTTGTAGAGACTGTCTCAGCCAGATAGAGAGAGCAACGCTACCGATGAGCCACTGGGGGTGACACAAGCATGCAGCAGGACCACAATTTTTACTGTCACTCATATGCATGTAGACAAACTGCAGTGGAGCTGTTGCTGTGCCCAAATTGCAATAACTTTCAAAAAGACGGATTGCACCATTGTTTAAAGAAAGAGAACCTATGAAGCACCCAGTTCTGGGCCCCTTCTTCTCTCTTACCGGGAGGCAGGCCTCTGATGAGAAAGGAGAGAGAGAGAGAACAACAGTGAAGTGAGAGGGACCTGCTTTAACAGTAAGGAGGTTCATCAATCATCAACGTCACAAGTTTAATACATCACGGGTGAGCTTATCCCTAAAGATGCAGCAGTGTCCTGCTCTTCCTCCAAGCTGCTACAGGTCACACAGAGGTCAGGGGAGGCTTACATATGACGCAAAGTTGACAATTTAAAAAACAAGACATCACTTAATGACAAAAATGACCATTGTTTGCAGATCATTAAACATGCAGACATCTGACATTTTTTGATAGGAGAGCGACATCTGATCCTTGAATCCCTGCACTCATGGTCCAGAGTGTCATCATCTGAGCTCCCACTGTCCTCAGGATTATGAATCGGGGGTCTTTGTCTTGTCCCACGTTTGGGCAGCCTTCCCTTGGCACGTTCATGGCATATGTCTCTGCTATTTTCCTCCTTTCTGTGATTATCACTACGGGTTTGTCTTCCATCAGCACCTCTGCTATTACCCGCGTCTCCTGCTCAACCGCATCTCTTGGTTTCACCACACCTTTGTACATCACCTGCAGGTCTCTTGCAACATCTTCCCACAAAGCATCATAGAGCCAGTTGTGCGAGTCTGTGTCCATGAACAGCTTAAAGCCTCTGATGTGATGAACTATTTACTCTCTCTGTCTTTTACAGCTCTTAATTAAGCAGTGTTGTGTGGAACGCAACTACTTTTTCAGGTAAAAAATAAAGTAATAAACTATTACTGAAAATTTGTTGACGAAACGTTGTTCCTTTTTCAATGTGGCCCAACGTTACTTTTCCCACGGACAGCTCTGACACAAAGAATGCCTTCTCAGCTGCCCACATAGACACAAGAAGTGTTGCTAAGTCCGCTCATTATAAGCTTCTAAGGACTGCAAATCTCGTGAGTCACAGCCGCGTGTTGCGTTTGTTTGGGCTTGTTTCTAAAGGTGAAGTTGCTTCTTGGGGCCTTTCTGTCTATGTGAATCCCCCTGAATATCTCCCAGATCCCAATAATAAAACAAAACACGACTATAGTAGGCACTTTACCCCCTTCATCGTGTCCTGGTTGACGTGCACGCCCCCAAACACACTCACCCACATGGCACATGCTCCAGAGCCAAAGTTGCCAGGTCTGCTTATTATAAGCAAAAAATTTTTGTAATAGATGCTTGGCACTGTAATATTGAAATATATTGAAACGAAAATTAACACACTTCAAGTACAATACCCAAAACCAGTGAAGTTGGCACGTTGTGTAAATTGTAAATAAAAACAGAATACAATGATTTCCAAATCCCTTTCAACTTATATTCAATTGAATACACCGCAAAGACAAGATACTTAACGTTCGAACTGGTAAACTTTCTTATATTTTGCAAATATCAGCTCATTTGGAATTTGATGCCTGCAACATGTTTCAAAAAAGCTGGCACAAGTGGCAAAAAAGACTGAGAAAGTTGAGGAATGCTCATCAAACACTTATTTGGGACATCCCACAGGTGAACAGGCTAATTGGGAACAGGTGGGTGCCATGATTGGGTATAAAAGCAGCTTCCTTGAAATGCTCAGTCATTCACAAACAAGGATGGGGCGAGGGTCACCACTTTGTGAACAAATGCGTGAGCAAATTGTCCAACAGTTTAAGAACAACATTTCTCAACGAGCTATTGCAAGGAATTTAGGGATATCATCATCTACGGTCCGTAATATCAAAAGGTTCAGAGAATCTGGAGAAATTACTGCACGTAAGCGGCAAGGCTGAAAACCAACATTGAATGCCCGTGATCTTCGATCCCTCAGGCGGTACTGCATCAAAAACCGGCATCACCGTGTAAAGGATATCACCACATGGGCTCAGGAACACTTCAGAAAACCACTGTCAGTAACTACAGTTCGTCGCTACATCTGTAAGTGCAAGTTAAAACTCTACTATGCAAAGCAAAAGCCATTTATCAACAACTCCCAGAAACGCCGCCGGCTTCGCTGGGCCCGAGCTCATCTAAGATGGACTGATGCAAAGTGGAAAAGTGTTCTGTGGTCTGACCAGTCCACATTTCAAAGTGTTTTTGAAAACTGTGGTCGTCGTGTCCTCCGGACCAAAGAGGAAAAGAACCATCCGGACTGTTATCGACGCAAAGTTCAAAAGCCAGCATCTGTGATGGTATGGGGGTGTATTAGTTCCCAAGGCATGGGTAACTTACACATCTGTGAAGGCACCATTAATGCTGAAAGGTACATACAGGTTTTGGAGCAACATATGTTGCCATCCAAGCAACAACTTTTTCATGGACGCCCCTGCTTATTTCAGCAAGACAATGCCAAGCCACATTCTGCACGTGTTACAACAGCTTGGCTTCATAGTAAAAGAGTGCGGGTACTAGACTGGCCTGCCTGTAGTCCAGACCTGTCCCCCATTGAAAATGTGTGGCGCATTATGAAGCGTAAAATACAACAACGGAGACCCCGGACTGTTGAACAAATTAAGCTGTACATTAAGCAAGAATGGGAAAGAATTCCACCCGAAAAGCTTCAAAAATTGGTCTCCTCAGTTCCCAAACGTTTTCTGAGAGTTGTCAAAAGGAAAGGCGATGTAACACAGTGGTAAAAATGCCCCTGTGCCAACTTTTTTGCAACGTGTTGCTGCCATTGAATTCTAAGTTGATGACTATTTGCAAAAGAAAATAAAGTTTCTCAGTTGTAACATTAAATATCTTGTCTTTGCTGTGTATTCAATTGAATATAAGTTGAAAAGGATTTGCAAATCATTGTATTCTGTTTTTATTTACAATTTACACAACGTGCCAACTTCACTGGTTTTGGGTATTGTAGATTTCAGTTTTGAAAATAGTAATATATCACATGAGGAAAGGAAATAGCTGGAGGTTGCTTGTTTGGGCTTGTTTTTATCAACCAGGTTACTTCTTACAGAAGTAAAATTTGGAAACACTGGGCAGGAGCTCTCATTACACAGGGTATGTGACATGATTTTGTAAAACAAAGAGCACAAAAGAAATAACTGTTTAGTTCTCTGTAGTAGAACTTTTTGTAGGCCTTCACGTTTAGGAATAGATATGGGCTTCTGTCCAAAGTAATGTAAAAGTAACGTAAAAGTAACAAGAAACCTGAAAAGTTACTTTTCATAGAGGGTAACTAAGTAAAGTAATGAGTTCCTATTTAAAGAAGTAACAAGTAAAGCACAAACACCACTTTTTAAAAGTGACTTCTCCAACACTGCAATTTAGAGACACCGTTTTTTAATGTCATTTATATTCGATTTTTTAAAAAATAGTTATGTAAATTCATTAATAAGTAATGACTATAAAAACTGTAATATCTGTATTGTTGTTGCTTGTAGTGGTACCAAAGTCAGCCTGGTAATAACACATCTTCTAGCTCATGCTAGGGCTTCCATTTAAGATAAACAGTTTCCAGTCCAATTAGGATCCTCATCCGAAGGGAAAGTAGCAATGTCTAATTTCTAGAGAGATTCAGTCAAAATTGTGGCATCTGTGAGACTGTGAGTGGGTGAAATTAAATGAAAATTTAACTTTCACTCATGAGCTGACACAATGACATCACTCACTGATTGACATTTCAGGGCAACTGGTCATGTGACTGAAGGAAGGGAAATGCAATGTGTAATACACACCCATTTTTATAAGTAATTAATTATTATTGATTACCTTTAAAGCACTCATGGGCCTAGCCCCAAGCTATATTTCTGAGGTTTTAATCCCATATCAACCACCCCGCAGCCTCAGCGTTTTTAGCCTTTTATTTGTTTTTTAGTCTTCTCTTAGCCTTTTATGTGTTAGTATTTCTCTTATCACTTTAGTACAGAGCCCCCTAGGGGACATAAGTTTGCATGTTGTTTTTTTTTTACCACTTTGTTTTTTGTCCTACCACTTCATTTTTTTTCGCCTCACACTTCATTTTTTCTCCTACAACTTTGTTTTGTATCCTAACACTTTATTTTTTTCTCCTAAATTTTTATGTTTTCCCCCAACACTTTGTCTTTATTTCCTTCCACTTTTACTTTTTCTCCTTCGACTTTTTTTAAGGAACACTTTTGTCTTTTTTGCTGTTGTCTTTGTGTTTTTCTCCCTTCAACTTTTGTTTTTTAAAGTCGTACTATGACTTTGAAACTCGTACTACGAGTTTGACAGACAGCACTGCGGAGCCGGTCCAGCAGAGGGAGTTAAACACTGCGGTGGCCCGAGCAGTCCAAATACCCCTGACTGCAGTGTGCTCAAATGCTCGGTCAGTCTGTTGGGCATCCAACAACAACTGACCTCTTTACAACTTATTACACACTGTTATGTGTTGAAAAGGTAAAGATAACAAATAGTGGCTCATATATTTATTTTCGTGTGCTGCCGGTTGTTTAAGCTTCGCTTCAGCCGCTTTGCATTGTGGGTAACAGTAGGCGAAGCAGACTGGTCCGATGCATACTGTGAGTTTTTTCCCGAATCAGTACGTCATCCGGGTATTTTTTGCATACTGCAACTTCGCTTTTGTTCGCATACTGTATACCACATACTACATTTTGGTCGAATCAGTAGGCACTGCTATTATAGTAGGCGAATTCGAAAACGGCCAATGTGCACAAGTCCTGTGACGTATTTCCGGTTTTCGCCAGAGCTCGGCAGATCAGTTTCCGGTTGCCCATGTTCACTTGCGCCGCAAAAAATTTCTCACGTTGTCTGCAAAACTTTCCAAAAATATCGATAAACGACGTACATCGTCTTGTGGATGCCGACTCACCTGCTCCCACGAGTAAGCGGGAAAAGGGGTTTCGTTTATTTAAATCCAGCTATCTGCACCAGTACGGGGGTAAGTAGATAATGCGGTGACATTAGCCGGCCAGCTAATGTTAGCTGTATGTTTGTTTCGTATTTTCTTAACTGTTAACGTTAGTTGTGCTAACTGTATTTACTTAAATGGAAGAAGTCATGAGGAGCAGGAAAATGGTTGGGGTGTTTGACAGGGGGTGGTAGAGGCTGGGTTTGTACAAAGAGCCTCCTGAAATGATGTGAGCTTGGAAACAGCTTATTAGTGAAGTAGTCTGGCACCTAGTTAACAAAAGAGGCCAAACTGAAAAACAGAGCTATTTTCAAACCGTACATTTTCCGCAAGTTTCAATTAAAGTCAGACAGCAATATACATGTAAAAGCAATGAAAAATTTGACCTCCTGGTGATAACTCCTATAAAATATTCTGCATGGATATTTGAATAAAAATATATGTATGATACTTATGCTTCACACACTTTTTTTGTGGGGGGTGATGAGTGTACATCATGAAACGATTTTGTGGTGGGGGTGGGGCCCTTTGCACAGTGACTAACATTGTGCTAACATATTGATCTTTGCAAGTGTGGATAATGTTTATGGTATGATAATGATTTGTTACATCCGTAGGTGAAAGAGGTGTATAAGGACTTCTCTGCAGCTGAAGCACCACTGATCTGCAGCATGGGCATCAGATATGACGTTCCTCTGGCTGACTCTGCCCTTGGCCCTGTCCTACTCATACCAGCAACCTGAAACAGCAAAGAAAGACCTGCTGGTCCCTCTCCATCCCCCCCACCCCCATCTCTCCCTCTTCAGAATTACCGTCTGGAGACATCCAGATGCATGGTTGTATGTAGTGAATCACAACAGTTACACCTTAAAAGTCTTGAGGTCACTTGGGACATGGCACACAAATTTGAGAGTGCTACCAGACAACAAAGTTCATCTAGTGAATGGCATCAATTAAGGAGGCCTGACTGCCTCAAGATTCAGGGAGATCTGTCAGGTCAGAGAGAGCTCTGAAGACAGTTTGGCCGACCGTATACTGCAGGGGACCCGCCAGACTGCAGCTATGAAGAATGGGCTAGAAATGGAGGCAGATGCCATCTTGGAATATTGCCAGATAAAGAGAGTGAATCACTACCCCTGTGGATTTGACATCCATCCTGATGCCCCTTGGTTGGGGGCATCTCCAGATGGGTTAGTTTTTGACCCTTCAGAGCCATGTCAGTTTGGTTTGATTGAAATAAAATGTCCAAATGTTTAAAACTACGTTGACTGCCCGTATCTCAAAATGAATTCTGGCAAATTGGAGCTCAAACAAACACATGCTTATTACTCTTAAATACAAGGGCAGATGTTAATAGCAGGGATGAATTGGCGCGATTTTGTCATCTGAGCCAAGGAGGAAGTACTGTTTCGAAGAATCTACAAGGACAGGAACATGTTTGATGTCATTAGAGACAAAGTGGACAGGTTTTATTTCTCTGTCTACATTCAGAAATGCATGTAATGTGTCTAAATCCAGTCTTTTTGTGCAATGTCAATATGTTTTTTGAACTTGTATGAATGTATATTGTAAAGCTGAATGTATAACAGGATGTTCACATCACTGCAAAATTCCTGAATGGAACATCAGAGGACTGCTGCATTAAATCTGAAACGGAAACAAACAAAATCAGTTGTCATGGCTCAGACTTATTTGGTTTATTCAGATGAACAACTATATGTGAGAATTGTATCTCTTCAGAGCAATGCCCCATCATTTGAACTTTTTTTTCTATTATGCTTTTAACTAAATGTTAATTATGTTAGATTGTTAAATTAATGTTACAAATGTTAAATCAATGTAACATTAATTTATTGAAATTAAATTAACTATTAAAGAGTAACTTAAATGATCAATTCCTTTTTATTCCAGGGAAAAAAATGATTAGTGCAGTCTTTAAAATAGGGCTAGTTCAGAAAATCAAATTCATTTAAAGAAATAAAGAATATTAAATTGAATTAAGGAAAATTAAATTTTCTCTTTTATTATTATCTATAAAATATAAACTGTACTTAAATTTTCTTTTAAAATCTTTTTTCTAAATTAATTTCAAATGAAGTCACATGGACAACTGTAAAAGGGATAAAATAATTCAGTGATTTAAACTTAGGTTCGTCTCAATGAAGCCAAAAAAAAATGAATGTGTGAAATGAAATCAGACAAATTTATTAACACGGTAGGGGAAACAAACAACAGTTCTTCTAGCTCACCATCATCATGAACCTAATAACTAAATCAAATTCTGGGGCTATGGAGGTTTACAAGGGCCACTTAGACACAGCGGGAGATCTCAAATTAAAACATCACAAAAAATAAGAACATTTATATAACCTGGGTTACACATTTTTCCATTCAAAAAGTGGGCTTTATGAGCTGGAGACCCAAATTATGTAAAAATAAAAAAATACATATTAAATTGTGGGCCCTGAATCTATGACCTATGAAATTTTAACTTTTTAAATGGAATATCGGAAATAATAAACTTTTCAATGATATTCTATTTTTTTCTCATATTTTGGAAAGGATCTGTGTTTGGCATTTTTTGTATTTTAATAATTATGACCTACAGCAACCATAATTATCTTACTTTCCCCATTGTGTGTAATGATTTTTTAATATGCATTTCACATCCTAAATTTAATGACTGAAATAAACTTTTTCATGATATAATTCACTGAGCTTCAAAACATCAACAATCTAACTTTTAGAAAGTACATCGATATGAGAGAGAATTAATCAAATGCACATACCAAACCTCTAAAAAATACTTAACAATAAGAGAAAAAAACTTGTTCATGTAAAGTTCATCAGGAGGAGGACATGACTACAATGTCAAACTTCATATCTCCACTTCTTGACAAGAGGGCCATTTTGGTAATTTGAGAGGAGACATGCAGCTGTGAAGAGCTGGTCTATGCTCCCTGAGATGGAGAGAGGGATAGTGGTGTCAAACTGTTTATTTTCTTTGACTCTTCGGATCATCCTCTCAACGTGCACTCTCAAACGAGCAATGGACTGCGTCCTCAGAACATCCACTTCCAGCATTTGGGTCCTCTTGGAGAGGAAGGCAAGACGATGGACAGTCCCAGGTACAAGGTCGTCCACCAAGAGGCCCTTATCGACCATGATGGCCATGTCGGGTGTTAAGAGTGATGTAATTCCTGACTGAGAGAACACCTCCCTGTCACTCATGGAACCCTCAAAAAGTGAGGACACAAAAGTCATGGCTCCATGAGGGGATGTTCCCACCATGGCTTTGAAGATGCAGTGGGACTTGTAGTTGGAGAAGACTTCACTCTGAAGGAGCAGGGATGAAGGAGTTTGGCATCGTAGCTCTGTGTAGTCAAGGACAACTTGTGTATCACTGTAGGGGCCATGAAAGTCTCGTGGAAGACTGGCCTTCACAGCTGCAGGAGACATCCATATAAAAACCGAGCCCAGTAGGCTGTAGAGGAAGTTGGCCCAGGTCACAATGATTCGGCTGACTGTTGCTCAGTGGATGTTGAATCTATGGCCGAGCTCCGTCTGGGTACAGCCAGTGGACAGGTATGTTAGGAAGAGGAAGAGTTCATCTATCAGCAGCAGTTTCTTGAGGGAGAAATATACAGGTAGAGTTAGATCAAAACCGTGACATGTTTTCATCAAATAATCAATCTGCATTTGAATTGTATACACAAACATATATCTAGAAATAAATTCATCCAGACGAAGAGACTAAAATCACATTTGTCTCTGCTGAATATACTCAATCAATCTTAAGTTGTACAGCATCATATTTGTTTAATATAGATTTATATGAGACATGTGAGGGTTCTCATGTCTGTATGGTTGTAAAGAAAATTACTAAGGATGTATTATGAGATCAGTCTAAAGTTTACATAAACATATATGATGACTAAATAGGACTGATGTGGATTAATATAGCAATACCTGGCTGAACTGTGATTAAATTGGGTTTAACTACACGTTCAGGTCTAAAAGTATGAATTTAAGTTAAATGATTGTGTGTGTGTGTGTGTGTGTGTGTGTGTGTGTGTGTGTGTGTGTGTGTAACTAAAGAAATGGAGGGCACTCACAGTCGGTCTGGTTAAAGGGCTTTCAGTTGTCGTGCAGGTTGTTTTCCTTGCTCTAGTGAGCCTAACCATTTTGGCTGCTGCTGTATTGATGAGGTTCCAAAATGCCATCAGGTGCTCGTATGATGGGAATCTATAATACAGTATTGTAGTTGAAATTACTTACAACTACAGAGAGAAAATAAAAGAGAAAATAATACACTAAAACTGACAATATATGCAATCACTTACAGTATTATCACATCCATAGCTATTCTAATCTTACAACTGTTGAGTAAGCTTTATAGGTATGCTGAAGATATCTTACCTGGTGTAAAATCTGATGTCTTCAGGTGACGAAGCAAACCTCTGAAGACCAAATGAGGTTTGCAGTGTTTGGACCTGCTGCCTCAGCGCCTCAATTTCTTCCTTTATTTTCTTTAGCTCTTCCCGGTCGATAAACACCATGCTACTAGCCGCGTAATCATGCTCCACTAACAAAGGCACCATCATCTCCTCCTTCTCAGTCTCCCCCGGGACTGGATCTGGTGGACTGGATGCCGGTCGAGTCCGGCGCTCCCAAACACCAGCCCGTGTCGTGCTATTTGTGAAGCCGTTCCATTCAAATAGTGATGGGACGGCCCTGGCAGCTAAAACCCGTCTACCCATCGCGGTTAAACAAATGTGGACATTTTCAAAGTGCCGGCTACACACCTTGGTATGTCTGGTTATCTCCAAACCCGTCCTCCGTATCCTGTGAAGCCACTGTGCACGGAGTTCGGTGTCTTTAGGGAAACAGTGAAAGCTCAGTTCACTGTTGTAACGATTTGATCCGTTACACAGTGGCACACAACAATGGTCATTTGACCTACTAACAGTTTTTTGGAGTTTAAAGGCTTCCCTTACATTGTATTTGGTCTTTCTTCTGTTCTGTTTACTCATTTTACCGCCAATGACTGGAGTGGCATGTAAACAGGAAACTACTTTGCCGAGCTCTGGCAAAAACCGGAAGTACGTCACAGGACTTGTGCACATTGGCCGTTTTCGAATTCGCCTACTATACTAGCAGTGCGTACTGATTCGACCAAAATGTAGTATGTGGTATACAGTATGCGAACAAAAGCGAAGTTGCAGTATGCAAAAAATACCCGGATGACGTACTGATTCGGGAAAAAAACTCACAGTATGCATCGGACCAGTCTGCTTCGCCTACTGTTACCCGCAATGCAAAGCGGCTGAAGCGAAGCTTAAACAACCGGCAGCACACGAAAATAAATATATGAGCCACTATTTGTTATCTTTACCTTTTCAACACATAACAGTGTGTAATAAGTTGTAAAGAGGTCAGTTGTTGTTGGATGCCCAACAGACTGACCGAGCATTTGAGCACACTGCAGTCAGGGGTGTTTGGACTGCTCGGGCCACCGCAGTGTTTGACTCCCCCTGCTGGACGGGCTCCGCAGTGCTGTCTGTCAAACTCGTAGTACGAGTTTCAAAGTCGTAGTATGACTTTAAACTCGTACAACGACTTTGAAACTCATACTATGACTTTAAACTCGTAGTACGAGTTTCAAAGTCGTTGTACGAGTTTCAAAAAAAAAGTTGAAGGAAGAAAAACACAAAGACAGCAGCAAAAATGACAAGTGTTCCTTAAAAAAAAGTCGAAGGAGAAAAAGTAAAAGTGGAAGGAAATAAAGACAAAGTGTCAGGGGAAAAAATAAAAATTTAGGAGAAAAAAATAGAGTGTTAGGATAAAAAAACAAAGTTGTAGGAGAAAAAATGAAGTGTGAGGCGAAAAAAAATAAAGTGGTAGGACAAAATACAAAGTCGTTAAAAAAAACCCCAACATGCACACTAATGTCCCCTAGGGGGCTCTCATGTCCCCTAGGGGGCTCCGTACTTTAGCTGCTTTGTTTTTAATGACTTCTTCTACGCTATGTTAACAGACTGGTGTAATTATTTACTTTTAATTCAGATTGTTTAATTTTTTCTTCTTCTTACATTTTATTTTTAATCTTTTTATAGAAAACTTTTTTACTTTTAGTTTCATAGTTCTATCTCTTTTTATTACCTCTATTCTATTATTTTTATTGATGTCTTTTTATATTTGTTTTGTTTTTAGCTTATACTTTGGTCCTCATGGTCTCATTGATCTAGCAGGGTTCTTGTATTGTCTGGGCTCTCCGTCTTTGCCTTTGTGTCTGTCTCAAATGTTCTCTGATTTTAATTGACCTGTTCGGTTGTTTTTTTCCTTTGTGTTTAAGCTCTCGTGCTTAACTGTCTTTATGTTCCTGCTTGCTGTCAAAGCACTTTGTAAACCCCTGTTTTTAAAAGTGCTATACAAATCAAGTTTATAATTATTATTTCTATTAATATAAAGTCTGAGGAAAAGCAAGAAATACATCACTTAAACTGTAATATCTCTGAAACACAAATATTATATTATATTATATTATATATTATGGGTATATATATTATACCCATTATAAAGTCTGAGGCTACTGACAGAGCTGTACACACCTCAGTCTTACTTAGAGCAGTTCAAAAGCATTGTGGAGAAGATGTGAGGACTGCTCGCCAGTCCTCCTGTTTTGCTCCTCTCCCTCCCCTCTCGGGTTGTCTCCTCTCTTTTTCCTGTCCTGCACTTCCCCCTTTCACCTGTGTGGAGTGGGCGCTATGGAGCTCTCTTCACTTCCCTCTGGACCTCCGGAATGGGCGGCGCCCTTGGAACTGATCTCCCTTACCTGCACCACCTGTTCCTGATCTCCTGATGAGGGATCTCCCTATTTAAGCCTGTGTGGGATTCATCTCGGCGCCGGCTGATTGCCTTTCACATTGTGGTTCGTACCAAACGTCTGTGCTGGCTTCAGTTTTGCCTCTCACTATCACTAGTGAATCTTTTCTAGTTTTTTGTCTGGGATGTGTGTGGGATTCACTCGTTTCTACCTGTGGACTAATCAGTGCTCTCTCCTCTGTTTTCTCCTCCAGGTCTCCACGAGCTCCTGCCACTGCCACCTTTGTACATATCACCTTTTTGCTCTGTTAGTAAATAAATCCTGGTTTTGTGTTCAAACCTGATCTGATCTCTGCCTCTGCTCTGGGTCCATCTATATTCTGAAACCAACACCTAACAGAAGAAACCAGATCCTGAACCCTTCTCAACCTTGGACAGCAGTTTGTTTGAGGGGGGCACCAAAGGCCTGAGGAAGTCTCGGCGTCAGAGGCATATTAAGAGGGGTTTAAAATCCAGTGAGCCTGACTGCAAGGAGGGCAGTGGCGTAGTTTACGTAGGGTTGGTGGGTTATGAAAACTCACGGGCCCTCTTCACCACACTTCCGAGGATTTTTTGTTTGTTTGTTTGTTTAAATTCGAGGCGGAATGAGCACAGCAGCTGCCTTCTCTGCAGCAGCAAGTTAGTGCAGAGTGTAACGTGACGTCAGACTGGGTCACTGTATTATGTTGCATATTAAGGGGGGGGATACCCCTGCCGATTTGAGCTGATCCATTGGCCCATTGAAATGTGATTGGCTCAGCTGCGTATTGAGTCAGACTGAAAACGAGAGATGAAAAAAAGATGAGGAAAAGACAGATGCCGCCAGAAAAAGCTGCTAGTGGAGCGGAAAAACGTATGGCTCGAAAAAAAAAAAAATTAAGAGAAGATGCAGCCAAATGCGCCAAACTTCCGGAACTTTTCCGCCACAGTGGGGTCCTCACTGGGGCGGAAAACATCCGGGTGGTGGCCCAGGCCTGTGACGATGCGGGACCGAGCACGGCTACAGCAGGTAGACATGCAGGTAAACATGCACTGTCTACTGCAGCGACATGGTGCTACATCATCTCAACCACACAAACGCAGCAATTTCACCCATAAATGAAGATTAACGGCTATTTTTAAACCGATAAAAAGTGGTTGTCAACAATAATTGTCCACATGTAACGGGCTATACTTGCACTCAAGAGTGTTTCCCATACATTTGTTAACTTGTGATTATTATTTTTTATTATTTTTATTTAGTTTCAAATCTGCATTTGCTTCTTCTGGACCATTTGACTGTGCTTTCTTATAATGCTCTTCTGTGCTATGTTAAATTTTTCTGAACTCCACCACCACCTGCATGACATTTCAGGCCTCAGAGGTGATCGTTTACAGCTTTGCCATTCTGTATGAACAGAGATAATTCTGTGGTGTGGACAGAATTGTCTCTGACGAAAATATCCACTAAATACATCCATAAATGAATCCATATATGCGTAGTCCAGATAATTGTTCAGGGCACAGACAGAAAAGCCATACATTATAAATCATTCATTTTCTTTGTCAATAAAAATGAAATCCATAGGCTTTATTATAACATTTATTATTAAGGATATATTGAGGGAGAGCATGAAAGTGAGGCAGCATTAGGTGCACAGGCAGAGCACACTTTCAGTCATCTTAAACTGATCAAGACTTATCTGCACTCAAAAATGAGCGAGTCTTGCCTCTCAAGCCTGGCATTTCTTTTCATTGAGAGAGAGAGATGTCTGGGAAGACTAACTTGGACAAGGATGTTGATCCTTCCATTTGCAAGAATGAAATAAAGAAAAACACATCTCAAATAGTGACAGTAATGAGAGGTTGTATACAGTATTTTACATTTTTTTAAATTTTACTTTTTTTCAGTCCTCTATTCTTGTGTGCAATGCGGCATGCCAAACATGTGGGCCCCTTTGACACATATGAAAACCCATGTGGAATACATCCCAGCTACGCTACTGAAGGAGGGACTGACAAAGGACATGTGGGAGGTGCCAGGGGACATTGGAGCCTTGCAATGGGAGGATAGGACACTGAAACCATTGTTTGTAAAATGGTTGGGGGCCTGGATGTGGCAAAAGGGGACAAGGCCTGCTTTACTGTTGACAGTGATGTATTGTATGCAGTGACTGATGGTGTCAAGCGCCTTGTGGTTCCCGAGTCATGTCGGCTGATGATCATGCACCTAGCACAAGCTGTACCTTGGGCAGGTCATCTTGGGCGGAACAAAACCTATTTGCACAAAGTGATTGCCCTTCCTGCTGTTCGCCTATAAAGAGGTCCCTCAAGCTTCGACTGGTTTCTCCCCGTTCAAGCTGCTTTATGGTTGGGAGGTCCAGGGGCCATTGGACCAGCTGCTTAAAACCTGGGAGACTCCTGCAACCAGTGCCAGCGATTGCAGTGTGGTCCGGTTTGTGTTGGAGATGAGGGAGCAGCTGGCACAGTACCAGGACGAGGCCAAGGTCAACCTGCAGGAGGCCCAGCAGACCCAGAAGGCCTGGTACGACCAGCAAGCCAGACACAGAGAGCTCCAGCCAGGTCAGAAGGTCCTGCTCCTCCTGCCATCCTCCAACAGGAAGCTGCTTGCTAAGTGGCAGGGTCTGTACACAGTCCTCCGGAAGATGGGCCCTGTAACCTACAAGATCCACCACCCCGACAAGAAAAAGATGAAGCAGATCTACCACGTCAACCGGCTGAAGGAGTGGAAGGAGGCTCCAGTTCCGGTTCCCTTGGCATCCCAGAAGGTGACTGAGGTGGACAGTGAAGGGGAGGATGAGACCTCCCTAGCCAACCTCAGCCAGTCTGTTAAACCTGCTCTCGACCATCTCTCTGTTGTCCAGTCCAGGCAGATGAGCCAGGTGTTCCAGCGTGTCTCCAAACTGTTTGCTGCCAACCTGGGAAAGACTGTCCTTGTCAAGCGCATCATTTGCCTTTAAAGACCAGGAGCCTGTGCGCCAGAGGTCCTACCGGGTGCCCCAACACCTGGTGGCAAAGCTCCTGGAGGAGGTGCAGGAAATGCAGCGCCTGGGGGTGATTGAGCTGTTACAGTTTGAGTGGTGCAGCCCGGTGGTCATTGTAGTGAAGAAGGATGGCTCCCTCCGCATCTGCATTGACTTCAGGAGGCTCAAAACGATGTCAGAGTTTGATGCCTACCCAATGCTCAGGTGATCGATGATCTGCTGGAGAAGATTGGCTGGGCAAGGTTCATCGCCACTCTTGACCTTTGCAAGGGCTACTGGCAGGTATCCCTGGAAGCATCCAGTCGCCCGTACACTGCCTTCCGGACACCTGCTGGCCTCTTCCAGTTCGAGGCAATGCCCTTCAGCCTCCACGGGTCACCTACCACCTTCTAAAGACTGATGGACAAGGTCTTGCAGGGGTGTGAGGACTGCATCCCTGCATACCTGGATGATGTGGTCATATTCAGCGACACCTGGGAGCAGCACCTACAGCATTTCAAGCGAGCCCTTGGCCAGATCCAGCAGGCTGGCCTGACACTGAATCCTGCCGAGTGCCAGTGGGCCAAGGAAGAGGCGATGTACCTAGGCTACCGGCTTGGACAAGGCGAGGTCAGACCCCAGGTTGACAAGGTTGAGGTCATTAGCAGCTGCCCATGACCTCGCACAAAAAAGGAAGTGAGGTCCTTCCTGGGCTTGGCTGGACAGTATCGGAGATTCATCCCACAGTTCGCCACCATCGCTGCTCCTTTGACAGCTCTGACAGCAAAAGATCAGAGAAACCCTGTTACTTGGAATGTGGACTGCGAGACTGCCTTCCAGATCCTCAAGGCCTGCTTGTGTTCTTCGCCAGTGCTGAGGAGTCCTGACTTCAGCCAGCAGTTTCTGGTCCAGACCGATGCATCTGCTGTGGGACTGGGGGCAGTCCTGGCCCAAGGTGAGCCTGGAGAGGAACAACTGGTGCTTTACCTGAGCCATAAGCTGCTGCCCCGGAAGACCAGGTACTCACCTGTTGAGAAGGAGGGCCTGGCCATCAAATGGGCCTTGGACTGCTTGAGGTACTACCTGCTAGGGAGGGAGTTTTACTTGGAGACCAACCATCGTTTGTTCGAGTTTGTTTTTCATAAGTTTCACCGAAAATAAGTTTTCCAATAGAGTCAACATCTTTCTTTCGATCCTCTAAAACGAACCTGCTACAGGGATAAAAAGGGATACAACCTTCAAAATGGAGGTCAAACTGGTATGACGGACCTGCAACAAAATGACGACCTGACCAATGCTGCTTACAGCTATAATTTATTGATTTATTGATTTATATATTTATTTATTTATTTATTATCATTATTTCCCCCCCCTTGTCTACATTATCTTATCTTATCATAAACTTCAACTGGTCCAGAATTCAGCTGCCTGCATCATCACCAGAACCCCCTCCCACCATCACATCACCCCCATCCTGCAGCAGCTCCACTGGCTCCCGGTCAAGCATAGGATAGAGTTCAAACTGCTCCTGTACATCTTTAAGGCCATCCACGACCTCGCCCCTCCATATCTGTCTCACCTCCTCCTCATCGCCACTCCAGCCCGCTCCTTCAGGTCCTCCTCCTCCACCCACCTCACTGCGCCCACTGCTCGCCTCAGCACCATGGGGAGCAGGGCCTTCAGTTGTTCTGCTCCCCAGCTCTGGAACTCTCTCCCACCGGACCTCAGAAACCTGACCTCCCTGTCTCATTTTAAATCAAGACTCAAAACACACCTGTTCCGAACTGCATACTCCTTACCATGAATATCCCACTCTCATCCACTTATCCACCACTGTCTGTTGTATTTTGCTGATTTTATAGTTGTATTGTTTTTTGATTTTATTGTTGTTTTATCCTGTACAGTGTCCTTGGGTGTTTTGAAAGGCACTTTTAAATAAAATGTATTATTATTATTATTATTATTATTATTATTATTATTATCTTTTCAGCTGAGCACTGTGTCCGATGGCAGCGTTGGAAAGACCGATGCATTTTTTTCTAGCAGTGAGAGATAAGTAAATATGATTCACTGCTACATTGACCATCACCAGCCCTCCCTGTAGGCTACTCCATCAAATCAAACGTTATTGTGATGTGAGCTGAAGGGGAAATAGTGACAGACAGGACAAGAAAAGACAACAGTAAGGACGACAAACAGTTAGTGTAAATAATTTGAGATAGTAGTTCAAGTGCTGTGCTGATTTTAATCCATACAGGAAGTAAAGGCTGTAAGAAATCAGGGACACCCGAGATGTAAGGTCTTGATAGTAGGGGGTGGACCCACAGGGGTGAAATATGAAGGGAGCATGCATCACAGGACGTGAAAAGATGTGTAGGAGTGTCCCACTCAGCATATTCTGAGGGGACCAATTATTTCTTTACAGTTAGTCTCAACAGAAGTTTGAGTGTCTGTATACACATGCATGTGAGGTGGTCACTGAACACCCAGAAGCTGCCCATACCCAGAGAGACCACAGCCAAGGACTCCCCCAGAGCCACCAGGGAACCCGAGACCCACCATACGGTCGCCAGAGCCACAGGACCCAGATATAGCCCCATGACCCAAGGGGACACCGACCCATCCCCCCAAAGGCACCAAGGGACAACCCCAGGGCATCCAGGGCGGCAGCCCCACTGCAGACAGCACACACCCCCACCCACCACCTGTCCACCCAGCCCCCGAGGCCCCAGGTCCCCGGGAGCCAAATTTGATGGGAGGGTTGGATCTTTATTGGGTTTCTGGATGAGTGAAATTTCAGCTGTATTCATATGTGTTGGGAATCTAGACTTCAATTGTATTTCAGTTATTGCTCTCATAAAGAGAGGGGATAGAATAGGCCAGAAGTGTTTATAGAAATCAGCAGGGAAGTAATCGGGACCCGGTGCTTTGTTGTTTGGCATAAGGTGTAGGGCTGCAGAAAGTTCTGTTTCTGTTATTGGTGTATCTAGAGCTTTGGATTGTTCTGGAGCAATCTTTGGAAGTTCAACGTTGTTGAGAAAAGAGTCGATGTCTTTCTGTCTAGGTTCGTTTGTCGATGAGTAAAGGTTTGCGAAAAAAAATTTAATATTTCATTTATATCTTGTGGCGAATTGGTATGCTTCCCTGATGAGTTTTTAATAGTTGTGATTGTTGTTCTCTCTTTATTTTGTTTAATTAGATTTGCTAAATATTTACCAGATTTATTGTTATGATGGAAGTTTTCATGTCTGAGTCTCTGAATTAAAAACACCTCACTTATTTAAAATCTCAATTAGCTGGGCCTGATAGTTCTTTAATTCTTTCTGTGTTTCTCCTGTTGGGTTGCTTGCATTCAGCGTATCTAACAGTTTTATTTTTTGTTCTAATTTCATTTCGTATTCCTTTTCCCTTTTTTTCTTACTTGCAGAGAATGATATGATTTTACCTCATAGGACTGCTTTACCCATTTCCCAAAGAATGGTGAGTGATGTCCCTGGGGAATCATTTATTTCAAGGAAGGAGGCCCATTCTCTCCTGAGATAGCTGTCAAATTCTGGGTCTTTCAGAAGAGATGAGTTAAAACGCCATTTAGTGGTGCGTTTGGGTTGGTTGATAGGGTTGCATCTGAAAGTTATTGAAGCATGATCACTAAAAATTATGGGGTGAATTTTTGAATCAGAGATTTGTGATATAATTGAGTTGCTGGTCAGAAAGAGGTCAATGCGTGAGTAGGAGTGGTGAACAGGTGAGTAGAAAGAGTACTCTCTAGAGGATGGGTACTGTAGTCGCCAGCCATCGCCAACACCAAGATAACTCATGAACTGTTTTATTGTATTAGTAGATGGCCAGATACGGTTAGTTTTTATTTGATTAGATTTATCAAGTGTTGGGTTAATAGTTGTGTTGAAATTGCCTCCTATAACTACTGGGACATTGGAAACATTTGATGGGGAATAAAAGAAGTTTGTAAAAAAGGAAAGATCGTCGTTGTTTGGGCCGTAGATATTGCCAATTGTTACCAGATTATTGTTTATGGATATATTAATGATTATCAGGGGCGGTGTGGGACTCATTTTCAGCCCTGGAATTTCGTGCCTCAGACCAGCCCACTTTATATCATGACTTATTGTATTGAAATAATATAATTATAACTTTACTTGTTAAGTATGGTGTTCTCTAAAGCCAATAATACTAAACAGCATTTTTTCACTGGCAAAATATGCAGGTCTATTGCATCTAACATTCATCTTATTCATTTTCAATTGTGTGCTTTGTTTACCATCTTACTTTTGATGATAAAAAGGGTCACTGCTATCATTTGGGCACAGAAAGACACTCTGTTACAACAGCTCACCTGTTTCTTCAACACTGACAGCAGTAACAGCAGCAATCCCTTCCTCACCACTTTCCTCTGCGTCTGCCTCTGACATTAAATCACATTTTAAAAAGTAGTCAATAGTCAGCCTTGTGATCAGTTCAAGTCAATTTCATTATTGTAGTGTTGAATCATCAAGCATCAATTATCTAAGGGCATTTTTCATATAGAGTAGGTCTACGCTATACTCTGATATTAATTCTAATATTCACTCAGTGAACATTGCAGTCCTACCTGCCCACTCTGCACCTGTGGTGGGTCATGGCTGCTGCTTGGTGCTTCTGCATCTCACTTCTGAGGGGCTACAAGACAAAGTTTCCCCAGTTATGTGGCGTCTTCGCATCACACCGTGCAAGTTGCATTTTATTCAACATCTTGTCTTGCCAGTTTCATCGTCATCCTTTGTCATTTCAGACCGCAAGCTCGTTTTATTAAAAAGTGGCTATTTTTGCACATTTTACTGCATCATTTTCAAGCGCTTTCCTCTTTTTAGTTCTTATCTTTTCCGCACCACCCTTGCTCTTTTTATCAATCTTAGCGGCAGCCCAGCACTGTAGCTACTAGTTGGCTCATCACACAGACTCCGACTAGAGAAGCTAATTGTTTTCAGCCTGCACGGACGTCTTGTTACATCAGGATTCCTGATGTAACAGGCTGCCTATGGAGACGGCCCACAGGGACAACGGTAACAGCATGTAAGTAATACTCACTCAGTGCCAGTGCAGTTCTTCCAGTGTAAGGAGAGGGAAGTTGGTGATGCTTTGGGCTGTGTTGATGATCCTTTGCAGTGACGTGTTACTGGGGTGTGCAGAGGTACAGTCCGATGTGTAGAGGGTGTAGAGCAGAGGGCTCAGCACGCAGCCCTGGGGGGAGCCGATGCTGAGGCTGATGGTTGCGGATGTGTGGTCTCCCACCCTCACAATCTGCCTGCGGTCCGACAGGAAGCTGTAGATCAACATGCAGATGGAGTGTGGTAGTCCAAAGTCTCCCAGTTTACCCAATAGTTTGAGAGGAAGGATGGTGTTAAATGCGGAGCTGTAGTCCACAAAGAGCATCCGCGTGTAGGTCCCCTGCTGCTCCAGGTTGGACAGTGAAACGTGGAGCGCTGTGGCTACAGCATCCTCCGTCGATCTGTTGGTCCTGTAGGCCAACTGATGGGGGTCGAGACTTTCAGGGAGTAGTGAGGTGATGTGACCCCGTAACAGTTTCTCAAAGCACTTGATCACCACTGAAGTGAGAGCTACTGGCTGGTAACAATTGAGGCTGGAGATGTGTTGCTTCTTGGGCAGGGAGACGATGGTGGAGGACTTCAGGCAGGGTGGGACGATGGATTGGGACAGGGATGGGTTGAAGATTCTGGTGAAATCTCCAGCCAACTGGTCAGTGCAGTCCTTCAGCACCCATCCAGGGACACCATCGGGTCCAGCCGCCTTCCATGGGTTGGCCGCCCTGGCCGCCTGCAGCGTGCACATTCACGTCATGCTCCTCCAGTGTGAGGCTGGAGCTGCTCTGGACTGCAGGGTGTGGTGTAGCTGCATCTGGAGATCCTGTCTCTAAGCGGGCAAAGAAGCCGTTCAGCTCCTCTGCCAGTGAGGCTCCTCCCTCAGCAGCTCCGGTATTGGCCCTGTAGTTCTTGAGGTGCTAGACCCCCTGCCACACCTGTCTGCTGCTGTTGCTCTCCAGGTGGTCCTCGATCCTCCTCCTATAGTCCCTCTTGGCCTCTCTGATGCCTCTCTTCAGGTTGGCTCTGGCTGCACTGCACAGAGCGCTGTCACCAGCCCTGAGGGCAGTGTTTCTGTCTTTGAGCAGCTGCTGGACCTTCTGGGTCATCCAGAGCTTCCTGTTAGGGTTCACCTGGATGGTCTTGTCCACTGTGACATTGTCTGTGCAGTTTTTGATGTAGCACAGAACACTGTCTGTGAACACCTCCAGGTCTGGGTGTCCAAAATGTCCCAGTTAGTCCTTTCAAAGCAGTCCTGCAGCTGCTCAGAGGCATCATCAGGCCAAGTTGTGATCCTCCTTCTGGTGCTGGGGACAGTTTTCCGGAGGGGGGGTGTATGCAGGGATAATAAGCAGGACTTGTGGTCAGACTGGCCCAGGTGTGCTAGCTGTTTAGCCTTGTAGCCCAGCTTGATGTTGGAGTACACCTTATCCAGTGTATTAGCACCTCTGGTGGCACACTTTATGTGCTGATGAAGCCTGGGGAGCACTGTTTTAACCCATGTATTATGTTTGTCCCCCCCCCCCCCCCCCCTTACTTTGGTGTTCCCGGTCAAATTTGACCGGTCTGGTTTTACCTCTCTTATATTAACACAAAAAACATAATTCAAGCATAATCATGTAACTATAAAACTATGTCTCCAACCATGAGTGAACATTTATGACTGCAGTAATATACAAATAATTGACACAGACAATTATAACAATTATCAAAACGGACCAAATTTACAGAAAATCAGAAAATCTACATGAGTAGTCGGCTCTGTGTGTGTGTGTGTTTGTGTCTGTGTGTGTGTGTTCATGTCTAATAGAAATATAATATATAATATATAATATATATATATATATATATATATATATATATATGTTGGTAATGGCAGTATTACAAAGCAGGAGATCCAAGAGTAATAATAGTTATATAAATCATGATGATAAAAAAAATAGAAAAATTTGTCATAGCAATAGTAATGGAAACTAGACAATTTCCACGGACGAAAACTACAAGAGGGCCCATGCACAACCGCTCCACCGCAAGGCCACACCCATGTCCAAAACGTCAATGCAAAACGCCGCCGCGATGGCAATTGAGGGACCCCGAGTACCATCAACACCAAAAACATACACTGGGTTCATGGGACCCCCTTGATCGACAGGACGCAAGTTTTGTTTGCACAGAGTTTTGTCTGTTTTGGTTTTAATATGTAGTTTGGAGAGGCATTAAGGGGAGAGGAGGAAGCCATAAGCCTGGCATCCCAGCAAACACCCATCAAAAGTCTTCCCAACCTTCACCACAATGCCTCCATCAGCAACACCCCAGGCCCAGACATGACCCCGCGATGAGCACACCCCATCGCCAAAGCCCCCGCATCGTCCCTACGCACAGAAACAGCCCAGTCCACAAACAGTGCATTCAACATAAAAAAGAGAATAATCCATGATGAAAAACAAAATAAAATACGTAAATTATTGAACATTATGTAAAGGAATAAAAAAGAGCAGAAAAAACAAAAATGAGAAAAACAGATATGTACATAGAATACTAGTGGGTATATCCGGTATATCTCTTGTCCTTTAAAAGTCACCATAAACCTGTTATGGTCAGTATAAACCACGATCCAAAAGTTGGGTTAAACCACCATCCAGTCAAGTGTGATATCTCAGGCCCTGAAGCTTCTTTCTGAGAGATGAAGTGAGCTAAATTTTTCTCAATTTTTTTGCAGTGTGTTAGCCTTATACCCATGGCTTTAAGACCTTTGGAAAGGTCTGTAAACCACCAACGTACTTGTTTTTGGATTTTGTGTGTCTATGCACTGTAAACTAGTATGTGTGTGTGTATGGGTGTGGGTGGGGTTGTGCATGGGTGTGCGTGTGTGTGTGTGTGTGAGGGGAGGGGGGTGGTTGTGGATGTGTGGGTCTGCATGGATGTTTTCCATCTAATGGATGAACATAATCTGGTATTACCCGTTCATTTTCTATGCCAGTCATTTTTGACCGGGAACACCACAGGTGTTTCAAAGTTGATTAGAACGGTCAAAATTCAATGAAAGCAGTGATCAGCAATTTTATATGTTCAAATGCCTGATGTAGAGGATATCATAAGGCCTTGAGGCAGTCAGAGAAAATTTACATTTTTTATGTTTGTATGAAGTTGTAAATTGGTTTGATTTGACCCGAACATCATAGAAGGGTTAAGGTCCACATGCAATCATGTTTTAACTGAATGAATGAATAGGCACATAGACAACAGAAAACACACATTCCTGGGTA
This sequence comes from Scarus forsteni, assembly GCA_036419115.1. Taxonomy (NCBI): domain Eukaryota; kingdom Metazoa; phylum Chordata; class Actinopteri; order Labriformes; family Labridae; genus Scarus; species Scarus forsteni. Next base: position 11,899,944 of record JAZDUH010000049.1, read on the forward strand.
TTAAACATAAAAAGTTAAAATAAATTATAATAAAATAAAAAATAAATGAATACAATAAAATGATTTAAAAAAAAAGGAAAACAGAACAAAAACAAACGAAACAGAACAAAAAAAATATTGTGGTTGAACCACTAACACAAGATGTATTGCAATGTGCTTCCGGAACACTTAAAAAGTAAAAAAATTAAGTTGCCTGCCCCTGATTCCTTGGCGCGATGATTTAGTACTGATCTAATCTATTAATATAGTTGAATCTTATTGATCTAGTCCATCTGATTAACTGATCTAAATTTCTTCGACATTTATTGAGCTTATTTTTTAACTATGTCTTGAGCCTGTTTTAAATTTTAGTGAGCTAATCTTGGTTTTGCGCCGTCCCTCCTGTCCTTTTTATTTATGGATTTTTTAAAGCTTTTATGATTTTTAAATTTTTTTGTTGCAACTTTTCTAAAACCCTGTGTCACAACAACCCAGCAAACTTGCATATATTCGATGGCCTCAACTTCTTTGGGGCTCCAGTTTCACAGAACTCCAACAACACAAAGCAACAGGAATTTGGGTTTTCCAAAGGATCCCTTGCCTCCTTTTGATTTGATGTTACTGGTGTGTCCTTGGTCTGGAAAAGGAGTCTCTATGGAATGATCTTACCATCTGTAAAGTTAAAGAAATCATAAGTTGTCAATCATTATCCTGTTTAGGGTTTGCTGTGATGGGGTGAGTTAGTTAAGGCATTCCAGCAAGCTGGTGAGCCAACAGACAAATCGCTCCACCAACTAAAAATGGCCATGTACCATTACCCACGAAAAAAATAATAATAATATTGAGCTCAGTTCTTCTGACATTCATATATTTTGGACTTTTTTATCCCCATATTTCCTTCTCGTAACATCCACAATAGAACCCTCTGGAGGTCCAACCTCAACAGAAATACTCCTCATTCCAAATAAGGAGCTTGTGCACAACTATTTCAATACAGACGTCTCTGTAAGGATTACTTCGCTCATGTCACAAGTAATAAAAGACTAGTTACTTCGTTTATGCCACAAGTAACAAAAGGCAGATTACTTCATTTATGCCACAAGTAACAAAAAGCAAATCAGTTGTGGATATGATGAGAAATGAAAATGTTAGCCAAATTAAAAAACAATTTGAAAATAAATTAACAATTTAAAGAGCTCAAATGTCAATATTTCAGTGCTCACCAGATAACTTCGCTGAACTGTGTTCATGAAACCCCAGCGGCGACGATCTGGGACGTCCACAGTCAGTCCTTACTTCTCAGAAGAGGATTTGAAGCTGGAGGCTGGAAATCTTTTTCTCTTCCATGATGGCCTGTCAGTGATCGGGTTCTGACCCAGACGATCACTTGAGGGGTCCCAATTTGGTAACTGGGGTGCCAAATTGTGGTGGAAGTTTCTGCCCTATTTCTGGTGAAGAATGAAATAGAGTCTTCTTGCTGGCCAACGTGGTTTTATTTTCTTTGCAAAGTCAACACGAGTAGTTCGAATGAAGAGGGGCCTTCGCTCCAGAGAGCTCAGGGTTAAAGTACCTTAACAGACAAAAGAGATGCAATAGATTTGATACACAAAATGGGAAGAGGAGCACTGACCAGACATGGTAAAACAATAGCAGACAAAAGAAATACAATTTAAATGATGTCATTTATCTTTGATGAAGGGCACCAGGATGGCTGGTGGCTTCTTCCCTCATCTCTCCCCTCTCTCTCTCTCTCTCTCTCTCTCTCTGTCACTATATATATATATATATATATATATATATATATATATATATATATATATATATATATATATATATATACACATTTTATATATATATATATATATATATATATATATATATATATATATATATATATATATATATATATATATATATTAGGGATGTAACGATATGAAAATTTTGTATCACGGTTATTGTGACCAAAATTATCACGGTTATCATTATTATCACGATATTGTTGCAGTGTGCTCAAAATGTTCAAAAAGTACTTTTACACACAATTTAATCACTTAATCCCTTCAATATTATAATCATAATGGTTCTTTTTTTGTCTTTTTTATCAATAATATGTCAAGAAATGCCCTTTGAGTACATTTTTATCCTATTTTCATGAGAAATAAAAATAAACAATCCTGGAAAGTATTTGTCATTATTATGTTATAAAAGTTGTGATTACAAAAAAAGAAAACAACTGATCTGAACTTCAAACAGGATTCTCTTTACAAACAATTTTAAATCAACATGTTCAAAGTTTTGAGATGACAAAAAATGAGCTTAGCCTATTTTGTATACACTCACACATTTTTGTTTGCCTACAGCATTAATGTCCATGTTACAGCTCCTTATATTAGACCATGTCCAGGACTTTTTTTAATGATGACAGTCCCTGAAGCAGTTAGCCCCCTTCATGATTCTCCTCTGGTCTCCCCCCTCCCTGGCAGATCCCCTCGTTATTTTCTCCTCTAAATATTTCCAAATAACGATTGATGAAATCCATAAAACACGAACTTTGACAAAAAAAGACGATCTATGTCAAAATACGGCGAATACACGGCCAAACAAAGGCAGGAACACACTCGAGAATGATACTAATTCTGTTATTCATAAGATTTCTACGTTTTTGGATAGAATTACTGATAAGTTACCTTTTATTCTGTCAGGTATGGCTCACTGAATCCTCCCTCTCTCTCTCTCTCTCTCTCTCTCTCTCTCTCTAGCTCGCTCACTCTCTCTCTCTCTCTCCCTGCGGCTCCGTCAGTAGGCTACATTTACTCGAAGAGTTCCTGCTGTTGAAATCACGCACGTCTTTTTCTTTCGCTGCAGCTTCGTGTTTAGACAGGGAGACTGTCATGTATCAGTTTCCCCTCAGCATCCTTGTAAAAATCCAAACTTCAACCAGACTCCAGAGTCCGTTTCGACAAAACTCCACTGTGGGTCAAACTTCGCTCTCAGACTGAGGCCAAACAATGCAAACCGCGCATGCACGCAGCCGCAACCTGCGCATGCTCACACCGGTTCAGGCTGCTTAATCGAGGACAGAGACATAGGTCCGGCTTTTCCAGGCAAACAGCAGCATCACCGTGAGTTATTGACACAGGGTGGTGATCAAACACGGTAAAACGGTAATTTTAGAAAGACACGGTAATGATTACCGTGGGAAATTTTACCGCGGTTTACCGTTTTACCGGTAACCGTTACATCCCTAATGTATATATGTGTGTATATCTATCTATCTATCTATCTATCTATCTATCTATATATATATATATATATATATATATATATATATATATACACACATATATATATATATACATATATATATATATATATATATATACACACACATATATATATATATATGTGTATATATATATATATATACATACATACATACATATATGTATACATATACATATATATATATATATATATATATATATATATATATACATATATATATACATATATATATATAAACAAGACTTGGCCTATCATATATTTTTTTGCGCACTAGTCTCAGCACCCTACACTGTTATGGCATTTTGTTTGTTGCTTGGCTTGTTATTTGTGTCCCCCTCCCCCTGCTGTTTGCTTTGTTGATGTTCATGAGTGCTCTTAGTCTTGGTGATGGTTGGCGAATACAGCACCCATCTTCGAGAGAATATTCATTCTATTCACAAGTTCACCACTCCTACTCATGCATTGATCTTTTTCAAACCAGCAACTCAATTATATCATAGATCTCTGATTCAAAAAATCCACCCCATAATTATCAGTGACCATGCCCCAGTAACTTTCAGAAGGAATTCTATTAACCAACCCAAACGCACCACTAAATGGCATTTTAACTAATCTCTTCTGAAAGACCCGGAATTTGACAGCTATCTCAGGAGAGAATGGGCCTCCTTCCTTGAAATAAATGATTCCCCGGGGACATCACCCACCATTCTTTGGGAAACGGGTAAAGCAGTCCTACGAGGTAAAATTCCCTGTCAATCAGGAAAAAAGGAAAAGGAATACAAAATGAAACTAGAACGAAACATAAAGCTACTAGATACGCTGAATGCAAGCAACCAAACAGATGAAACACAGAAAGAATTGAGGAAATATCAGTTTCAACTGGATGAGATCTTAAATAGGAGAGCCCAGTTTTTAATTCAGAGACTCAGACATGAAAACTTAAATGATAACAATAAATCTGGTAAATATTTAGCAAATCTATTTAAATAAAATAAAGAGAGAACAACAATCAGAGCTGCAAAAGTTGCATCAGTGAAGCATACCAATTCACCACTGGAAATACATTTAATATTTAAAAAATGTACCCCAACCTTTACTCATCGACAAAGAACAGGACAGGAAGACATAGATTTTTTTTCTCAACAACGTTGAACTTCCAACAATTGCTCCAGAACAATCCAAAGCCCTAGATTCACTAATAACAGAAACAGAACTTTCTAAAACCTTACACCTCATACCAAACAACAAAGCACCAGGTTCTGGTGGCTTCCCTGCTGAATTCTATGAACACTTTGGCCTATTCTATCTCCTCTCATTATGAGAGCAATAACTGAAATACAATTAAAGCCTAGATTGGCTTAATCAAAGATCGACAGTCATCCAGTAACACCGTAGATTATTCAGCTTTATGCATTATTCGTCATTACAACAGGTAGACACCAGCATAGCAACATTAGATGCAGAAAAAGCTTTCGACAGAGTAAAAAACGAAAACTCTCTTTGCTACTCTAAGAAAATTTGGCTTTGGGGATTCCTTTATTCACTGGATTGAGATTCTGTACACTGCTCCTTCAGCTACTGTCACCACCAATGGACTAACCTAACAGAGTTTCACACTGCATAGGGGGACGAGACAGGGATGCTCACTCTCTCCTTTGCTATTCATCATCTTTATAGAGTCTTTGACAGCAGCTACATGCCAGAATGTCCACATCAAGGGAATTCAAACATCAAAATTCAACAGTAGATTATTTTGTATGCTGACAACATTTTACTGTTTTTACTAGACCCTCATTTGCCTCTGCAGGAAACAGTGAATCTCACTGAATCATTCTCCAAGATTTCAGATTACTCAGTAAACTGGAACAAATCCTCTTTTCTTCCATTACACAACACCAGATGGAATGCAGCACTTCAAACATCACCTATGCCCTTATGTTCAGGCCACACTACATACCTGGGCTTTAATACACTATATTGCCAAAGTATTATAAGGTATGGAATAACAGCCTGGTATGGTAACTTGTCCGTACAGCTGAAGACACAGCTAAACCTTCTGGTACAACAAGCAATGAAAATTATGACTGTTAAAAATCACGTTTCTCTTCAGACTATCTTTGAACTATCCATCATGACACAAGCACGAAAAATTTTGTCTGACCAAACCCATGTTCTCCACACGGAGTATCACCTGCTCCCTTTGGTGAGGAGATTCAGAGTCCCCCGCTGCAGGCTTAGCGGTTTTAAACACTGTTTTATCCCAACATCTATTAAGATTATGCATGAACAGATGTAGTATTAATCTATCTTGGCTCCTTGGCCTTCACATTGGTTTAATGCATTTATTTAAATTATTGGTACTGTGCAGTAGGGATGTTCTGGATGTGATTGTGACATGTTGTGACTGTGGTGTTATATGATTTGTGCTGCTCTTTTACGACTGCAGAACCAGTGGGAAGCCCATGATAAACTTCCCCATGGGGACAATAAAGTATATGAAATGAAATGAGAAAAAAATTAAATGTTTTGCATTGCACTTGGTGATGTATGGCTTGGATGCAGCTGCTTAGCCATGGAAACCCCTTCAATGAAGCTCTCTGCGTACTGTTCTTGAGCTAATCTGAAGGCCACATGAAGATTGGAGGTCTGTAATGACTGACTCGCCAGAAAGTTGGCACTATTCGCACTATGTGCCTCAGCATCTGCTGACCCCGCTTCGTCAGTTTACGTGGCCTACCACCTCAGGGCTGAGTTGCTGTCATTCCCAAACACTTCCACGTTCTTGTAATACAGCTGACAGTTGACTGTGGAATACAAGGAAATTTCACGACTGGATTTGTTGCGCAGGTGGCATCCTATCACAGTTCCACGCTGGAATTCACTGAGCTCCTGAGAACGACTAATGTTTGTAAAAGCAGTCTGCATGCCTAGGTGCTTGATTTTATACACCTGTGGCCATGGAAGTGATTGGATTCTGATTATTTGGAAGGGTGTGCGAACATTTTTTTTTTTTTTTTTTTTTTTTTTTTTTTCTCCCTTGTCTACATTATCTTTTTAGCTGAGCACCGTGTCTGGTGACAGCGTTTAAGAGACAGATGCATTGTTTTTTTTGTTCTAGCAGTGCTAACTATGAGGAAAAAAAAAAATTCACTGCTACCAGTGACCAACACCGGCCCTCCCTGTAGGCTACACCATCAAATCAAACTTTATTTAACCTCTGATGTGAGCTGAGGGAGAGGGCTGTGTTACACCACAGTGTGAAAGAAGGGGAAATAGTGACAGAAATGACGAGACAAGACAAAGGGGGAAGAGGACAAACATGAATATCGTAAATATTCATTTAAGATTGCAGTCCAGGTGCTGTGCATATCTAGATCTGTACAGGAGGTAGACGGTGTAAGAAGCCAGGGACACCAGAGATGTGGGGTCTTGATAGTCTAGGTGGGCTGACAGGGATGAGAAAAGGAGGGAGCATGTCTCACAGATGTGAGAAAATGTAAGAGAATGCCCGTCTAAGCATGTTCTGCAAAACAAATCACTTCTTTCGAGTAAGTCTCGACCGGAGCTCAAGTATTTGAACACGCATGCAAGTGGAGTGATCACCGAATACTCAAGTAGTTGCCCATGCTCAGGGAGACCACGGCCAAGGGCATCCCCAGGGCACCAGAGCACTGGGACCCACCACCCAGACCCCCGAAGCCACAGGATCCAGAAACAGCCCCAGGGCCCAAAGGGGCGCCAGCATGCCCCCCCAACGGCACCAAGGACAACAACAGGGGGTCCAGAGCAGGGGGCCCCCCCACCAACCACCCGCCCCTACCCACGCCCCCCACGGGAGTCAGGGGGCCCCCAGCCCCACAGGGAGCCCATTCACCCAGGACCAGACCCCCCCAGGGGAAGGCGGTCCAGCTGCAGTGAGGCCAGATGGGGCAGTATGCAAGCATGCGCTGGTGAGGTCCTGGTAAAGCCCCGCTCCCCAGAAGAGCCAGGGCCAAGAGAAATACTGGGGACTGCCTGCCTGAATGACCAAGGGAGGCCCACGGACCACCCGGACAGAGCAGCAACTCATAGGCAGCCCCCACGCAAAGGTCCCAAGCGAGCGACAGGCCCATGGGTTGTCACCGTAGGCCACCGAGAGGCATGAGACCCCTCCAGGCCCATCCATCACCAGGGCTTTGCCACAAGCCTCCGCCCGCAGGCACCAGAGCCCAGCCGCATCCGAGGGCCATCGGCAGCCTCCCACTTGATGGATATGGGATCTCCGGCACAAAGTCTCAACCATAAAGAGTTGGGCCCCATCCGCCATACCAATCCCAAAGTGGTGTTCTACCCTTTGACCCCCTCCTGCTGTTCTGTATGCCTGATCCCAGACAGCAATACATTATCCCTACACCATGAATACGTGCCACTCTAAGTGTAACATTGTGCATTATAACTGGGGGAAAGACAGATCGAGCAGGGGCCCTCCGACCCCTCCTCTCTCTGCCTGCTCCCAGTGAGTGGATGTCCTGGTGCAATAAAAACAGAAGGGAGACGAGAGAGGCGAGGGAGACGAGAGGCGGGGGAAGAGGGGCCACAACCTGAAGCAGATTGCCAGATGCCCCCCCAAGACAGCAAGCTCCAGGACCCCATTCGACGACCAAGACAGGCTCCAGAGACCAGATGGGCCTAACAGGGACCCACCCTCTGGCGCACCGCAGCAGTAGAGCCACTTACCCAACACCCACCGAAGACCCAACCAAAGGGGGCCACCCCCAGGATGCTGCCTCCCATGGGGAGACCACAGGACCCCCCAGTGCACCGAGCCGGCAAGTCCCCATGCCCTCCCCAGGCCCAAACCCATCGAGGGAGGCGGGACAGGCACCAGAACCGCCCCACACAGGCCTGGGCACCCACCCCAAGCTTGTTAATTGAAGGGTTGGGTCCAAATGCTGCTGTGATGGAGCCCCCGCCCGGAGATAAGCCCAGCCCCAGAAGCAGACCCCCAGGTGAGCCGAGGCCCCCAGTCCCCCACGAGAGGGAGGAGGGCAGGACGGACAGCAGGATGGCAGAGGCACGGGTGCACCGCAGAGGTGTCCCCCCACCCGAAGCCCCGGGCTGGCCAAGGCACCACCATGGAAAGCCGTCGGCACCACCCGAGACCCCACCGACCACACACAGACCCAGCAGCCCCAGGGCACAGAAGACAAGCCAACAGGATACCCTGGTATCCCACGAGGAGGCCAACAGACAGCGGGCCCCACAGGACAGTTGGGCAAGTCTGGGAACCTAGATGAAAAGATGCCCCCAACCACCATCACCAGAGTATAGTATCGTTACTGCTGCACTTGCAGTCCGGGGGAACTATGTTATTTTAGTGAGAGAAAAAAAGAGAGATGCGCATAGCAACTTATAGTGTTATTTTGCAAAATTTTATAAATCTAATAAAAAGATGAAAAATAAAAAAAATGAAACTTGACAATAAACATTCTATTCCATTGATATGTGTTGAGAATTTATTTACAGGAGATGTAATCTGTTGCATATTTTCAGAATATGAGTTCAAGGTTATAGTTTAATAAAATGGACAATTTCAGTTGAATACTGTTCTCATTCATGTGCTGCATTCCATTTACCTCGGAACTGGGAGCTGGGAAATGGGAGTGACGTCATCTCCGACTTATCTGCATTCCAGTTGAAGTCGGAAAAAAAACGTGCCGATCGACCAGGCTATTGTTAGCCGTTGTTAGCATGCCTGCGTTGTTGTTCACAAACTTCACATGAAGAATGTGATTATCACTATGGCAGCATTTTTGTAAATATAAGTCTAACAATACTATGTATACAGCTGATCTAGAGCAACACACACTAGTCAGAAGTGCAAATAAATTGATTATTAGAGGAGCTAAATAACTGTTCACACTGGGGGCTGCCATCTTTGATCGTCAACTCGGGGGTGGTGAGGTCTCCCCGATTTCCGAGTAGGATATTCCGACCTCGGGGGGCGTTCCAGATGAAATTTCCTACTCGGAAGTGGGAAATTCCGACCTCCGACTTCAACTGGAACGCACCAGTGGTATAGGAAGAGACAGTGAAAGAGGACTACATTTCCCACAATGCTTTGAGTGCCCCGCAGCTGCTACGCGATGAGGCAAAAAAATGTAATGTGATGATTGCGTTGGCAGGTTCTGTTGAATGATAAACGCCATGTAAGTTGAACCTCTGCTCACTAAAGGAGAGAGTTAACTCCAGCAAGTGTCGCTTCGTCATTTGTTTTGTTGTAAGGAAGAATAAGCAACATATTTTGGTGCCGAAATCCCAGGAATTCACGAGATTAATCATCATGGCTGACGAAGATAGAGACACTGAGGAGCGGAATGGCGGGGAGCAACGTATCGAAAAGTTGAAGAAGAGACGTTGGACAATACGGAGTTCCACCACCAAACTCCTGAATCAGATGGATGGTGAATTATTAAAGGAAGACCCGGACATTGCCGTATACGCAAGATGCTGGCTGTGTTGTCGGCCAAGGAGGACAACCTGCGTGAGTTGGACCGCGTCGTGGAGGAGCACACCTCGCTGGACGACATAGAGTTGGAGGTTGAACAAGCGGAGGATTACAAGGACCGCATTGTCAGTATGAAGGCGCGAGCCCACCGAGTTATCAAGGCGCACGAGGCTGTGAGTAACGACAACACCCGACCTGTTAGGCTAAGTGATGCTAGCGCTAACTCTGCAGGCTCTCAAAGCAGCAACCCAACAGTGAGACTGCCAAAGCTAATGATAGAGAAGTTTAACGGAGATGTGAGTTCATGGCAGGAGTTTTGGAGCCCGTATGAGACTGCTATTTACAGTAATGAGACCCTTTGCAAGAAAGAAAAGTTTACCTATCTGAAAACTTGTCTCACAGGAACAGCAGCAAGGGCTGTAACAGGGCTCACACTGACAGATAGTAACTATGATGCTGCAGTTAATATACTCAGGAGCAGATTTGGGAGGAAGGATCTTATTGTAAACGCACACATGTCAAAGCTGCTGAATCTCACTCCTGTGAAGAAAGCCTCTGATGTCAACGCACTGAGGCAGTTATATGATGAATGTGAAGTACAAATCAGAAGCCTAGAGTCACTGGGAGTGATATCTGACTCATATGGAGGCATGCTCTGCCCAATACTGCTCCAAATGATGCCAGAGGACATGGCTCTTGAGTATAGCCGTCAGAGAGGAGATGAGGATGAGTGGAAGGTGCATCATGTACTGAAGTTCCTGCAAAAAGAGTTTCAGAGTCGAGAGAGAGCTTTACAAATGATGAGATCCTACAACCAAAGAGAGAACCAATCTGTTCAAAAGCCATGCAGCAAAACTTATTCAGCCAGAAATGAAATTTAAGAAACCAAGTGTGACATCTGCTGCTGCACTACACACTGCCAATCAGAAGTTACAAACTTGCTTGTTTTGTGACAAGGCTGAACATAAATCTGAGGACTGTCCAGACCATCAAGTGACAGCACGTAAAGAAAAACTGAAGAGGCTTGGCAGGTGCTGTGTGTGTTTGGGACCTAAACATATTGCAAAGTTCTGCAGATTTAAGAGCATGTCATGTGCCACATGTGGTGGCAATCATCATGCCGCCATTTGTGAGAAAAATGAGACTCCTTCAAATGATGTCTCAGCCAACATAGACACTGTGATTTCCTCAGTAATTCCCCAAGCAGGAAAGAGCAAACCAGATATTGAGAACAATGTGCTGTTACAGACCGCAAGGGCATGGGTTGTAGGACCCACAAGCAGGAAGATGGTCCGCTGCTTGCTAGATGGCGGCAGTCAAGGTAGTTTTGTGCATGAGAATGTGGTGAAGGAGATACAGCTGCCTGTCACAAGACAAGGGACACTCACCCTTCACACATTTGGCTCCTCTGCTCCAACAACGGTTGTGCGCAACATAGTGAAACTCAGCTTGGAATAAACGACAGCGCATTGAGATAGAGGCAGTTGTGACTCCCAAGGTATGTACAGCAGTGATGAAGGTACCTGGAGAACACATACAGGGAGAGATGAGTAGGAGAGGTCTTCAACTCGCAGACTTCCCTGGAGATGATAAGCCTGAACTTTCTGTGCTGATAGGCTTAGACTATTACTGGCAGATAGTGTCTGGCCGAATAGAAAGACTGATGCCGAGCCTGGTTGCGCTGGAGAGTACCTTTGGCTGGGCAGTACAGGGTCCAGTAGCATAGTCCAGCATGACAGAGACTACATGTATGCACATTCAGCTTAAAGAAGAGGCACAGATGGATAAACAGCTGTATGCTTTCTGGGAGCTTGAATCCCTGGGCATCACAAAAGAGAACCCTGAGAACCCAGAGGATGTGGAGGCGTTGCAACGGTTTGAAAAAACATCCATCTTCAAGGATGGGCGTCACCAAGTGGAGTTGTCATGGAGACAAAATCATCCTCCACTCCAAGACAACTACCACATTGCAAAAAAGAGACTAGAGTGTCTGAGAAGGAAATTAAGAAAGGACGTCACACTCTACAGAAGATACAATGATGTAGTTGAGGACTACTTAAAACAAGGAATGGCTGAAGATGTGCCCAGTAATCATGCACCACCTCCAAGCAGTGAAACATATTGCTTACCTCACCATGCTGTATTGAGGGATGATAAACTGACAGCAAAACTGCGGGTTGTGTTTGATGCTTCGTCCCATGAAGATGGAAGTCCCTCGTTAAATGACTGTCTCCTAACTGGTCCCAACTTGAATCCAGATCTGATGAGTATTTTGATCAAGTTCAGAATGCATGAAATTGCATATATGGCAGACATCAAGAAAGCGTTTCTGCAGATATCACTCTCAGAAAGAGATAGGGAAGCTGTAAGATTTCTGTGGTTCATAGGACCACCGACCGAGGAGAAGGATGAGGAGCTGTGTGTGTTGAGAATGACAAGGGTGGTGTTTGGAGCTTCCTCAAGCCCATTCTTGCTCACAGCCATGATAAGGAAACATCTGAGACAATAGTCAGGACATCCCCAAGTAGTAGAGACCATCAGTTCCTCACTTTATGTGGATGACTTTATTTCAGGTGCAAGTGACAGAGGCCCACACAGTGACAACAGCAGCCAAGAACGTCATGTCTGCTGCAGGCATGGAGCTCTGTAAATGGATGACAAACTCAACTGAACTTAAAGAAAGGTGGCAAGAGAGCTCAATGGACTGTGCTGAACAGCAGGAAACACACGGGTCAGTGCTGAAGGTTTTGGGTTTGGTGTGGAGACCAGTTTCTGACGACTTTGTGTTTGACCTCAGAGGACTGTTGGACATTCTCAGAGAAACAGAGAATACAAAACAAAGCGTCCTACAGTCTTCTGCTCAGTTATTTGATCCTCTTGGATTCTTGACCCCTTTCACAATCCAGATAAAGTGCATGTTCCAAGAAATGTGGGAGAAAGGGCTCAAGTGGGATGAGGAATCTGTTGAATGATATACGCCATGTAAGTTGAACTTCTGCTCACTAAAGGAGAGAGTTAACTCCAGCAAGTGTCGCTTCGTCATTTGTTTTGTTGTAAGGAAGAATACGCAACAATATGTGCTGTGTAAAGGGGTCTAACCATTGTGTTGTTGCTGTGTTTTTCTGTTTTTCCAGTTAAGCAGTATTGTTTTCTTGGCGATAGTTAGGGCTATGAGCAGGGGTATTGAGATTTGTTTTGAGTTGGTATTGAGTTCATCTCAGTTTCTGAGTATACAAATGGCGGGGGATAATGGGATGTTTTGGCCAAGGAATCAGGATAAAGTGGCTGTTACTTGTTTCCAGGAGTTTTGTATGGGTGGGCAGAGCCAGAGTGCATGGAGGTGGTCGTCAGTGGTGTTGAGTGTGCAGTGAGTGCAAGTGTCAGAGTCAGTGACTCCCATGGTGTGCATCTTTTGCTGTATGAGGTGTGTTCTATGGATGATTTTGTACTGTATAAGCTGTACCTGAGTGTTGGTGGACATGTAGAATATGTTTGAGCAGACAGAGTTCCAAAATTGACTGTTAGTGTGGATATTGAGATCTCTTTCGCATCTTTTTATTGGTATGTGATGTGGGTCATTGTTGGAGGGTACCAGTTTATTTAGTTTGGAGAGTGTTTTTTCTTTGACTGTGCTATTTTATTGATGTTATCTAACAGCCCAATGTCTTGTTCTTACTAACAGTATCTAACATTTTCCAGGTGGGTGTTCGTGATATTAAGTTTAATTTTGATTGAGTCTTTGAGTTGAAAATATTGGAGGAAGTGTTTCTTGTCAATATTATATATTTCAGTGAGCTGTTGGAATACTATTGGCAATATAGTGTATTTTCTCCTGGCTGTCAGAGTTGATAGGACTAAATTTCAATCCTTTGCTTGAAAAATAGACAGCGACCTCCAGTGCTGGATGAACTTACCACTATCCAGTTTAGGAAGAAAAGCAACCATTAAAATGAAAGTACTTCCAAATAAAAGTACCTTTTTTTCAGTGATTCCAATTCATCCAACTCTCACTTGATTCAAGGCTTTAGATACAATGTTCACTGAATTTCACTGGAAAAACAAAACACCAAGGATCAAACTTACAACTCTGCAAAAAAACAAAATTGCAAGGAGGTTTAGATGCTCCACCCATCCACCACTACTCTCTGGCAAATCAACTACAGAAATGAACGCATCCAATTCAATCAGATATCACCTGGTTGAACATACAGGTACATCTAAAAAAATTAGAATATCATGAAAAACTTCAATATTTTTTATCACTCATTTCAGAATTACCAAAATTTCAAGCAATAAATGTTTGAAATGTTTCACTCTATCTGTAATGAATCTATATAATATATGGGTTTCACATTCTGAAAGGAGTGATGGAAAATATTTAACTTTTTCATGATATTCTAATTTTTTGAGACGTACCTGTAGAACAAACAATCTGTGAAGACATAACTCTTTCAGACCTCCCATTCCTCAGTCAAACCATAAAGCATCATCCTTGTTTCAAATCAGGAACAATCGTTCAACACTGACAGCCTGGTAGAAATTCCACAAAATATTGGTGGAAAGATACATCTCTGGCTGCACTGAGACACATCATCAGTGATGTTTCCTGAGATCATAGGGTATTTCGGGTCTTGCAACATCAGATACCCTCCCTCAGGCAACCCAGCCGGGGGTGATCAGTCCCCGACTTGTGGCCCTGTAGTGTGGGCCCACTTTTCGGACTGTTTGATCCAAATCCACCTAGAGGCTCTCTCTGCCGCATCTGTGGTGGATTTAATGGCTCTCCTCTTCGCAGCTCCTGTAATTCCAAAGAGGGTGTAGATTTTACACAGGGAGCGAGCAGCAAAGCCTCGACATCCCTCCTCTATTGGCTCTCCGTGGGCTTTCCAGCCTCTCTCTCGACATTCCTGTGTGAGCTCATGGTACTTGAGCCGCTTGCGCTCATTGGCCTCTTCCATGCGGTACTCCCAGGGGACTGTTAGCTCCACTAAGACGACTTGCTTAGAAGAAGCAGATGTTAGCACCATGTCTGGTCTCAAGGAGGTTGGTGTAACATACTGCGGGAACTTGAGCTTTTTGCCCAAATCAACTTGCAGTTACCAGTCCCCTGCTGATTAGAGTTGGCTGGCTGCAGGTGTGTGCTGTCCCTGTGGTTTCTCTCCTGCTTTATCGCAGGATATTGTTCTCTATCTCTTGCTGCGAGTTTATTTGTTGTTGGCCACTGCGCTGGAGATAGTCTCTGCCACTGACTTCAAGACTTGGCCGTGACGCCAGCTGTAGCGGCCTTCTGCTAGAGCTACCGGACAGCTGTTCAGGATGTGCTCCAGTGTGCCTCTTCCTGTGCAGAGAAGGCGTGATGGAAGGTTGCTCATTCCCCACAGGTGCAGGTTAGATGGGCTGGGTAGCACATCATAAACAGCTTGGACCAAAAACTTGATGCCATGTGGCTCTGCCTTCCAGATGTCATTCCAGGTCAACTTCCTCTCCAGCGCCCCGTCCCACCTCTTGATGGTCCGCTGATCTTTAACTGTAGCGTCTCTACAGTAGACATAGTCACCTCATACACCAACAGCAACCAGAGGATGCGAGGCAGAATGCCATGTTGGTACAGCCATGCTTTGAACCTGCCAGGAAGGCCAGACTTCTCTACTGTGGATATCCAAGCTTCAAGCTTCTTGATGATAGCCTGGACTGATGCTGTGTCTCTGAGGCTGCAGTCGAAAACCTTGCCTAAGCTTGCGACTGATTTCTCAGTGATTGATGATATTTTCACGGCATCCACAAATACGTGAAACTTGTCCATCTCTTTACCTCTCTTCAGGACCATGGACCAAGGTTTTGTTGGTTTGAAGCTCATCCTTGCCCAGCCAATGAGCCTCTCGAGGCCCTGAAGGATCCACCTGCATCCAGGCACTGTTGTAGTGGTCACCGTCAGGCCGTCCAACAAACTCTAACCTTGCATCATCTAACTAAACTCCAATCTGGCATAACACTGATTTTCTAAGTCACGAGAAAACCACTTCACTTGCATGCATGGTCTGAAAAAGGCATCACACATCTTACACATATTTTTGACAATAACAGGCTGGTCCCATTTCACCACCTGGTCCAAGAGTTTGGCATTGGGAGCAATAGCTTCCTACAATATGTACAAGTCAAGTCATCTATTCAATCCAAGATGAATATTAGATCCACCAATCTGTCTCTTCCTCTATCAACTGAGGAGCTTATTAACATCCTCTCTCCAAAAAAGCTTCTTTCAAAGATATATAAAATAATTATACTACAGGCTGACAAATCCACAGCATTACCCTCCAATAAATAAGGAGGATGAGCTTTCTATTGCTCCTGATGCCGGTTTCTGGGCTACAGTCTTAAAAAACATGTATTTAATGACCAAGAATGCAAACCTTTAGCTCATGCAGTATAAAATCATTCAAAGAACTCACTACACTGCACAAAAAAAATGTTTAAAATGGGTTTTAGGACAGTAATATGTCCATATTGTACACAGAACTGTCCTGACACCTATATTCATGCCACCTGGGAATGCACATCCATTAGACAGTTCTGGAAAAAAGTCAGAGTCCCTATCTCTCTTTCTGGAAAGCCACATCCCATTATCTCCCTCACTCTGCTTACTTGGTGATGTATTTTCACTTAACTTTATTTCTAACAAAAAAGACCCCGTCTTGTGGCCCTAACCATTGCCAAGAGAATGATCCTCTTCAACTGGAAATCCAGGAACTCCCTTAATTCAGCCCAATGGGGGTTAGGGTAATCTTTTGAGGCAATCATTGCAACTTTGCAATTTTTGTAACTCTCAATGAAACTTATGCACCTTTTCACAGGTACTTTGGCCCACTCTTCATGAGCAAACTGCTCCAGCTGTCTCAGGTTTGAATGGTGTCTTCTCCAGACTGCATGTTTCAGCTCCGTTCACAAATGCTCAATAGGATATAGATCAGGGATCATAGAAGGCGACTTTAGAATAGTCCATTGTCTTGTTCTTGGCCATTCTTGGGTGTTTTTAGATGTGTGTATTGGGTCATTATCCTGTTAGAGGGCCCATGAGCTGCAGCTGAGACCAAGGTTTCTGTCACTGGGCAGCACATTTGGCTCCAAAATTCATTGATCTTCTTGAGATTTCATTGTATCCTGCAAATATTCAACATACCCTGTGCAAGATGCAGCAAAGCAGCCCTTTGCAGAACAGAACTGAGCCTCCTCCATGTTTCACAGTAGGTACAGTGTTCTTTTTTATGTAAGTTTCATTTTTTGATCTATGAACATAGAGCATATGTGGCTCACCAGAAAGCTCCAGTTTTGTCTCATCTAGGGACATTCTCCCAGAAGCTTTGTAGCTTGTCAATATACATTTTTGCAAATTCCAGTTTCACTATTTTATTATTTGCTCTCAACAGTGATGCCCTGAATAATGTGTTTCTTACAAAAAACAAGACCAGAATCATACAGGCACTGCAGGATACCTGGGAGGGACTGCTGCCGATGTCCTTCTTCTCAAATTCAGTTTGACCACAGTTTTTTATAGGATTAGGAGTTGAATAAACAGTTACATCTGGACAGCAATAAACTAGCCTTGGCTGACCCTTAAACTATACACTAAGGGCATCTGCATTCCTGGTGTAAAGAGTCATCTGCAGCCCTCACATGTACACATTTTTAGGGGATGTATGCTGATGCCTTATATGGATACACGCCAGTGGCGTAGTTTACGTGGGGTTGGTGGGTTATGAAAACCCACGGGCCCTCTTCACCACACTTCCGAGGATTTTTTGTTTGTTTGTTTGTTTAACAAACAAACAAAAAACAGCAGCTGCCTTCTCTGCAGCAGCAGGTTAGTGCAGAGTGTAACGTGACGTCAGACTGGGTCACTGTATTATGTTGCATATTAAGGGGGGGAGACCCCTGCCGATTTGAGCTGATCCATTGGCCCATTGAAATGTGATTGGCTTAGCCGCGCATTGAGCCAGACCGAAAACGAGTGATGAAAAAAGACGAAGAAAAGACAGATGCCGCCAGAAAAAGCCGCTAATGGAGCGGAAAAACATATTGCTCGAAAAAAAAAAAACATTGAAGAGAAGATGCAGCCAAATGCGCCAAACTTCCGGATCTTTTCCGCCACAGTGGGGTCCTCACTGGGGCGGAAAAGATCCGGGTGGTGGCCCAGGCCTGTGACGATGCTGGGCCGAGCACGGCTACAGCAGGTAGACATGCAGGTAAACATGCACTGTCTAGTGCAGCGACATGGTGCTACATCAGCTCAACCACACAAACACAGCGATTTCACCCATAAATGAAGATTAACGGCTATTTTTAAACCGATAAAAAGTGGTTGTAAACAATAATGGTCCACATGTAACGGGCTTGCACTTAAGAGTGTTTCCCATACATTTGTTAACTCGTGATTATTATTTTTTATTATGATTATTATTTAGTTTCAAATCTGCATTTGCTTCTTCTGGACCATTTGACTGTGCTTGCTTATAATGCTCTTCTGTGCTATTTTAAATTTTTCTGAACTCCACCACCGCCTGGGTATGACATTTCAGGCCTCAGAGGTGATCGTTTACAGCTTTGCCAGAGATAATTCTGTGGTGTGGACAGAATTGTCTCTGACAAAAATATCCACTAAATACATCCATAAATGAATCCATATATGCGTAGTCCAGATAATTGTTCAGGGCACAGACAGAAAAGCCATACATTATAAATCATTCATTTTCTTTGTCAATAAAAATGAAATCCATAGGCTTTTTTATAACATTTATTATTAAGGATATATTGAGGGAGAGCATGAAAGTGAGGCAGCATTAGGTGCACAGGCAGAGCGCACTTTCAGTCACCTTAAACTGATCAAGACTTATCTGCACTCAAAAATGAGCGAGTCTCGCCTCTTAAGCCTGACATTACTTTTCATTGAGAGAGAGATGTCTGGGAAGACTAACTTGGACAAGGTTGTTGATACATTTTCAAGAATGTAAAAAAGTAAAACACATCTCAAATATTTGCAGTAACGAGAGGTTGTATTCAGTATTTTACTTTTTTTTTTAATTTTACTTTTTTTCTGTCCTCTATTCTTGTGCGCAATGCGGCATGCCAAACATGCAGGCCCCTTTGACACATATGAAAACCCATGTGGAATACATCCCAGCTACGCCACTGATACACGCCAAACACTTCAGTCAAATGGTGACGGATGGTGTGATCTGATACTGATGTACCTTGATCTTGGAGTTCATCTCTAATCTCTTTGGAAGTTGTTCTGGGCTCTTTGGTTGCCATTCGTATCATCCATCTCTTCACTTTGTCATCAATTTTCCTGTTGTGGCCACGTCCAGGAAGGTTGGCTACAGTCCTGTGGATCTTAAACGTATGAATAATATGTGCAACTGTCATCACAGGAGCATTAAATGGCTTGGCGATGATCTTAAAGTCTTTATCTTTGACGTGCTTGTCCACAATTTTCTGTCTAATCTCCTGAAACAACTCTCCTTAGCTTCCTGTGGTCTATGTTCAGTGTGGTACACACCAAGATACCAAACAGCACAGTAATTATTTTTGCCCTTTAAATAGGCAGATTGACTGATAAAAAGCTTCATGACACCTGTGGTATTAGTTATAGGACACACCTTAGTATAACCTGTCCCCACGGACAAATAATTTTCAATCTTTTCTAGGCATACCATCATTTTTGTCCTGGCCAGTTTCATTATTTTATATTTTAAAGTATTTCTGTTGAACCAAAATTCAAAAGGAATGCATGATTTTCATTAGTTGTTTTTCAGTACATTTTTATTTATTATTAATTTTGGCAGTTTAGGTGGGTTTTTCTTTCTTTGACGGAAGGGCACCAACAATTTTTGCCACGTGTGTATGTGTTTTGCAAGCTCAAAGAAAGATTATTGAATGTTGCTCTCTACAGACAACTACCCCCCTCTTCCCAGTACTGCAAACGACCAGTGCTGAATCTCTTTGTTGAATCTCTTTTTCAGTACCTGACCAGCTGTCCACTGTGACTCCTGCTAATTAGTAAAGTTTAAAGTTTAAAACTAACCTTGAAAAAACATAACTATGGATGAAGTCAAGTCACTCATATATACATGTGCAATTCAAATTACACATTGATTAGTTGTGCAAATTGTATACTTGATTTATACTGACTAGAGATGGCCCAGATCTCACTGGTCATCTGAATTGCCACTAGTGTCAGTGTTTTGCTAATCTTGGAGGATGTGCTTAGCCATTGCAACCAAAGTCAAGGATAGTGACAGCCATCATGAGTCTGTGTCCACGTAGTGTAATAATAAATAAAAGAATCAAGGTATTTTGGTATCATACCATATCTCTTTTTGCCTGATAATTGGTCTCTGGTCCTATTTCATAGTGAAAGCTGAAACTGACAGTACAGTAAACAGTATCTCTCCTTTAAAACTCTCGCAAATTGGAGAAGAAGCATTTGAAACTGGCAGTATCAAACTGATCAACTTTGTCCAAATAATCCTTGAGGTGTGATGTAAACATCTCCCACCCTTTCTGTGGATATGGAACTTTTACTCTACAGGAGAAATGACCACTGATCCCTTCCCAGTGTGTTACCATTCATAACACCCATTTCTTACTTCCAGTGATGCTCCTACGTGATTCAGCCAATGTTCAGACAGACAGAGAGCGTAACCAAATGTACTTCAGCTCTAGTCTTTTGCTCTGTTAACTTCTTGCTCTCTCCTGGAGTTTGGGGCCATCTACCTCCATCTTTATCATATCCTCAACATGCTGCTCCTGTTTTCATCCTCACCATTAATAACTTTGCCTCTTGTCCTCAGTGCTGTGAGAGAAGATACATGATTTATGAGGCTCTATTTTTAACACTAACTGGGGGAAGGAGAGCAGAGAAGAGGCAACCAAAATAGGGAGAAAAAAGGGAAAAAATGATAGGTGGGTGGGAGGTGAATGGCTAGCCCAAGGGAAAGGACAACAACAGTGGAGGAGGAGACATCCATCACTGCGCAACCCACAGCTGATAATAAAGACAGGAGGAGGTTGAGATAGAAAATATGACAGAAATCAGAGAAGATTCACTACTGCTGAGTATCAGAATTAAGTG
This sequence comes from Scarus forsteni, assembly GCA_036419115.1. NCBI lineage: Eukaryota > Metazoa > Chordata > Actinopteri > Labriformes > Labridae > Scarus > Scarus forsteni. The sequence goes on from JAZDUH010000049.1 coordinate 11,920,823, forward strand.
AATTGTTCTAAGTCGAACAACAAGTCTCTTGCTGTGCCCGAATCATTAGGTGCCAGTAACATCACATTTGTGCTTTTTTCAGCTTTGTGTGAAAGTAAATGGGGCAAATCAAAGTAGGTTTAATTTTAAAAAAAAGACAGACAAAAATAATCAAAATCATTTAAAAAAAAAAGCATTGTTTTTAATGTTAATACCAACTGCAAGACTTATTTGAATCAGTTTGATGGATCTATATCATGCATATTTTTCATGTCAGATGCTGCTGAATGCTTTAATTTCCCTCAGGATTAATAAACTATCACTTCATCCATCCTTGTATCCTTCCATCCATCTTTTACTGTCTATATGAAGCAGTAACTTGTGCTGTTCTTAACTTGCTTATACCCTTTGTTATACATAAAGGGCTAGATCCTCAAAAGGATTGCACTGCTTTTGTGACCGCTAAATCTGTGCAAATGACAGAAGAAAATAAAATCTACATAGAATATACAAAGGGTGAAATGCACGCAAATTGAACACAAACTGCACGGTCTAATTTGCATGCATTTAAATCAGGGAATATTCATAAATTCAGTGCAAAATTGCCCCCTTCCTATGCAAATGAGCCTCATTGCAAATACCACCTAATCCACAAAGACCAGCGCTAATTGCCACAGGCAGTAAAGCGGCGCTATTTAACGCTTGTGAGACCCGTGTATTAAATCTGTGCAATTTGTCGTTCTCCCTCTCTTGTTCAAAATGATTGCAAATTGCACTGAGTTGGTGGTAACTGTGGAGCAGAGCCTATACAGACCTGATCAAAATCTGAAGACCGGTTAAAAAATTGCTAGAATATGCATTTTGCACATTTGGACCTTAATGAGGTTTTAAATAGAGCCACAATATGCAAAAGCAAGAAGGGGGAGTGCGACAAAAAAACATTTAGAACTTGTATTTAAAAAAAAAGAAACAGGTTGTTTATCACCTGATCAAAAGTTTAAGAAAAATCTGCTCATAATTTTCATTTTCTGTCAGGCATCCACATGGTCATGCCCTCCTGATGGCTAAAGCTAAGAAGCTTTCTCCTCTTGAATGTGGTCGGATCATCGAGCTGCATAAGCAAGGCCTCTCGCAGCATGCCATTGCTGCTGAGGTTGGATGCAGTAAGACAGTCATTCTAAATTTTTTTAAAGATCCTGAGCAGTACGGAACAAAAAAGTCAAGCGATAGACCCAAAAAACTTACACCTGCACTGAGCCGGAGGATCCAATTGGCTGTCCGTCAAGACACAGGGTGGTCCTCAACCCAAATTAAGGCCCTTCCTGGTGCAATCTGCAGTGCAATAACCATCAGATGGCATCTGCGGGAAAAGGGTTTCAAAAACGAAAAAACGAATTCAAAGACCTCGTCTCCTTCAACGCCGCAAAACTACTTTGCCAGGGAGCATTAAGCATGTGACATTGAAAGGTGGAGAAAAGTTTAATTCTCTGATGAGAAAAAATGTAGCCTTGACAGTCCAGATGGCTTCCAACGTTACTGGTATGACAAGGAGATCCCACCTGAGATGTTTTTTACTCGGCACAGTGGAGGGGGGTCCATCATGATCTGGGCTGCTTTTTCATTCAGTGGAACACTGGAGCTTCAGGTCGCTCAGCTGGGTTTTTCAACGGGACAACGCTGTAGTTCACAATGCTCGCTTGACCAAGGACTTCTTCAGGGAGAATAACATCATTCTTTAGGACCATCCTGCATGTTCCCCTGATTTAAATCCCATAGAGAACATTTGGGGATGGATGGCAAGAGAAGGTTATAAAAATGGTCATCAGTTCCAGACAGTTGATGCCCTTTGTGAAGACATCTTCACCATTTGGAGCAATGTTCCCAAATGCTTCCTGGAAACACTTGCATCAAGCATACCCAAACAAATTTTTGAAGTACTTAACAAGAACGGTGGAGCAACTCATTACTGAGTCCTACTGAGAAAAATGTTTGTTCTGGTTTGGAGATTTTTTGTAGTTTTTTGAGCGATGGTCTTTAACTTTTGATCAGCTGATAAACAGCCTATTTCAGTTTGCTTGTTGTTTTCAATAAATTACTTTTTCAAAGTGCTTTTTGTCACACTCCCCTTTCATTGCTTTTGCATATTGTAGCTCTATTTAAAACCTCATTAAAGGGACTGTGAGAAGAATCTATTACCGGCAATGTAAAAGACTCTGCTACCCATGAGCATGCGCGGCGACTGTCGTAATGCTGCGCGGAACTGGGAGTGACATCATCTCCAACTTGTCAGCGTTCCAGTTGAAGTCGGAAGAAAACAAGCCGATCTACCAGGCTATTGTTAGCTGTTGTTAGCATGCCTGCGTTGTTGTTCACAAATATCACATGAAGAATGTGATTATCACTATGGCAGCATTTTTGTAAATATAAGTCTAACAATACGATGTATACAGCTCATCTAGAGCGACACACCCCCGTCAGAAGCACAAATAAATTGATTATTAGAGGAGCTAAATAACTGTTCACACTGGGTGCACCCATCTTTGATTGTCAACTCAGGGGTGGCGAGGTTTCACCGCGTTCCCAGGAGGAAATTCTGACTTTGGGGGACATTTCAGTTGCAGTTTCCTACTTGGAACTCAAAATGTCTACTTCTCACTACAACTGGAACGCACCACAAGAAGTGTGCTATCCAAAGCGTGTATTGTTGTGATGCTAATGAGTGCAGCTCAGACCTTGCTCAGAACTCTGCATTGCTTTACAACTTCTGTTTTCAACAACTTACAGGATGCAAAGCGACGAGGTAATGTATCTCTTTCTAGTTACGTAGCGGTAGTTTTTGATGTGTGACAACAAGAAAATTTTGGAAAACTTAGTATTGTGTAGCCGGCTATATATCGCTACTTACAGCCCGGTGCTCTAAGACGCGTAATATAAACAGTGCTGTGTGTAACGCGTTAGACAGTAACGTGTTACAGTAACGAAACTACTTTTTCAGGTAAAAAGTGAAGTAATACGCTACTGTTGAAAATTTGGTAACGAAACGTAGTTCCTTCTTTAATGCAGCGCAATGTTACATTTCCCTCGGACAGATCTGACACTGAAGCTGCCCTCTCAGCTGCTCGCACAGACACGAGCAGCGTTGCCAAGTCCGCTCATTATAAGTGTCTAAAGGCTGAAAATCTCGTGAGTCACGGCCGCAGGTTGTGGTTTTTTGGGCTTGTTTCCAGACGTGAAGTTGCTTCATGGGGCTCTTAAGTCTGTGTGTATCCCCCTGATTATCTTCCAACTCCTAACATAAAGGAAAACATGACTGCGGTGGGCAGTTTGTCCACTTCATTGTTTCCTGGCTATATGCACGCCCCCAAACACACTCACGCACATGGCGCATGCTCCAGAGCCAAAGTTGCCAGGTCTGCTTGTTATAAGCGACGGTCTTTTCTTGAATAGATACTTAGCAAAGTGATATTGAAATGTAATGCAGACGAAAATTAACACACTTTGTGTAGACTTCTCTTTTTAAAAAGTAGTATATCACATTAGGAAAGGGAATAGCTGGAGGTTGCTTATTTTGGGCTTATTTTTATTGACCAGGTTGCTTATTTCAGAAGCAAAATGTGGAAACACTGGGCAGGAGCTCTCATTCCACAGGGTATGTGACATTTTGTAAAATAAAGAGCACAAAAAACTGTTATATTCTCTGTAGTAGAACTTTTTGTAGGCCTTCACATTTAGGAATAGATATGGGGTTCTGTCCATGATCAAGCAATGTAAAAGTAACGGAAAAGTAACCTGAGAAGTTACTCTTCATAGAGGGTAACTAAGTAAAGTAAAGAGTTACTTTTTTCAGATGTAACGAGTAACGAGCAAACACTACTTTTTAAAAGTATCTTCCCCAACACTGAATATAAATAATAAAATAATATGCATTTGCTCTAGTTTTAAATGTCTTGTTCCCGAAGTTGAGTATCCAGGCCAGTTCAGCCCTGACCGACCCGACTGGAAGGCTCAGGAATAGCATTTAGAGATAACCTATTTTGATGCTATAAAACTCATCTTAAGGTGTGTATTTCGATCAGGCATACATCTAAAAGTGAGACTTTTTTGTAATTACTTTTTTGTAATTACCTTAAAGTCCCTTTAAGGTCTAAATGTGCAAAATGCATATTCTAGCAATTTTTCAACGGGTCTTAAGATTTTGATTAGGTCTGTATAAGGATTGTCATGCCAGAACTCTCCGGTTATCATGACAGTTGTGATTGTAGCCAGGCGAAGGCACCGTGGCAGGCGAGATGGCAGGCGTGCACAAAAGAGTATTTATCGGAGGAGAGTATCACTTTTTCATTTAAGTGACAATGAAATCATTTTCAGATAGGATCCGCATGATCCTTGTACTACTAGATGACATCAAGGATGACAGTAATATAGCCTACTGTGTTCGTCTCTGTGACCATTCCACCATTTATGCGTAAACATGTCTAAATACAGTCTGTTAATAAACACCTATGACCCCCTTGACCACTTTTTGGTCATTTTAGTCGTATTTTCTGCATTTGTTTTTGCTATTTCAATAACAATGGCCAAAACAAAATTAAAAAACAGCATGAACAACAGCAAAAAACAGACAAAATAACAACACTTATGGACATACACTCTAAAAACTTTTACTACGCTCTACTCAATATAAGCAATGCAACATTTTTACACTTAAAAATATTAAGTAAATCTGAAAGCTATGGAATTATTTAGATTTGTCTAATAAAATTAAGTAGATGTAATTAAAAAGTTGAGGCAGATCTGAACAACTACATTGAGTATCATTAAATAAAAAATGTAGTTAGTATAATTAAAATTTTGAGTCTAAGCAATAGTAACTCTTAATTCAAGCAACTCAAAAAATTGAGTTAATATAAATAAAATGTTGGGTTGATGTAACTAAAAATTAAATTGTTATTTAACATGATAAATCTGACACATTTACATAATGTTATTATCAAATGTAATTCATACTGGGCTATCAAATATCAGAATAAATATGTTAAATTTACTTAATTTTTTAAAATGTATTCACTCTTAAAACTAGGAGTACTTCAGGTCAACATATGAAACCAATTAACGCCCATTCCACAGTCATCAGCATTTTTATTATACATTTGTGTGATTTGACAAACATAAAATATCAAGTTAAAATCTGAACGGTTTATCTTTGCACATGACACAAAACTTCCCCACTATAAAAACAGCTGAATTAAACTCACATTAATATGGGGTACTCCATATGAATACTCCATATGGCTTAAATGCACCAAGAACATTGACAGTTTGTATTTGTCTAAATTTCACCAACAACACTCTGCATCCTCATTAAATGTACCAAGAACAGTGAAATTTCACATTACAGTTCCACAGCAGCAACCAATACCAGTCCAACATGAAACCTCAACTTTTATGTAAACATTAAGACAACAGTACATCAGCTGAAAATCAGACAGACAGACCTTGCCAATGAAAAGTTCTCTCAGTAAGAGAGCATCTTTCTGAACAGTAGCCAGCAACTACTGTTTATACAGAGGTAATTCTTCAGACTTGAACCTTGTTGGATAATTTTCTAGAATCCAACTCCAGCAGTACTTTCTGAAATACCTTAAAACTGTATTTGAGGTTCTTGGGGTATCACAGATCTAGTGCATAGGTCAATCCCAACAGATACGTAACAGCAAGCTCTGCTTAGATCCCCAAGACTCCTGAGGACAGTGCCACCTTCAATCACAATCCCGACATCAACTGACCCATCTTGGTTCTGCAGCAGATAAATCTTCATCACCTCTTCTACGAACTTCTCTTGAACACTGGTAGATCCATCAGCAGCATCCTGCAGACATTATAAAGATAACTGTTAGAGCTCACTTACGACCTGCATGGAACTTGACAAATACCACCTACTAACATTAAAGAGTGTAGCAGCACATACATGAAGTGGACAACCTAAATAATCCTACTGTGGTGGAGCCAAATTTGCTTTTTTATCTCTTTTTAAGCCAGAAAAAAAAAAAATATTGCTTCCACATAATTAATTTCTCCCTCCAAACAAAATTTGACACAGAAAATAACATTTGATGTATTAAAAGCAGGACAGACATTGAAATCAGTCAGTGTTGATCTATGAAGGCTGACTGATTTCACTGCCTGTCCCCCTTTAAATCATTTAGCATTGAATGTAGGTGACACATACAGTATCTAATGTCCACAGTTACTTCATACTAAGGCACTGGCAACTTCTCTGAGATGGTCAATGACACATCAGATCACAACCCATTGCATCCCTTGAATAGGGATTCCACTCTAGAACAGAACAGATTTTTAACAATTAATACAACGCAAAACTACACATTCCAGCAGAACTTTCTTTTTGGAAAAACCTTTATGTAAAACTTTTTCAATAGTATTTTACATTATAAAAATATAACTGCAGTTGTATGGAACCCCAATTATTCATAATCAAATAAATAAAAACAACATTTTGAAATAAGAGCCGTTTTGAAAAATAAGAAATATATAATATCGCCACTACTTTGTAAAATTGGGCAACATAATTATTGTGTTTCATTTTCCTTTAATATCTAATTGTTATAATTAAATATGTCATAATGATCATTAAACATTTATATGTTTTTATGAAATAATGTCTTTTTATTTATTTTCAAAGTTTTTATAAAATTAAAAAAAAACTTTGGTCTGGACAATCCAGATGCGTATAATTGGATATCGTGGTGTGATGCTCAGAGGGTGTAAGAGACTGAGGGACAAAAACTAAGAAAAAGCAAGACCTGTTGAGCAAGGCTGGATGACAGGAAGAGGAATAACGGACAGGAGAGAATCGCAGGATAAAGATAAATTGATTAGGATATGGATATGTAATTGTGATGATAATTAACTTAAATGACAGAAATGTGAATGAGGCACTATGATTATTGCAGGTAAGGAATAATTTGAACAAGTGGAGGCTAATTTAAATACCTGAAGTAGAACACTTGTTTGTGCCCGATGTCTCTCTCCTGCAGTACATTCAAAAACATGATAAACAGTGTCACAATTCAAAGCAAAAAGTCTGGTTTAATACTGTTCTCATTCATGTCCATAGCTTTTGGAGAATTGTTTCATCGTACAGATCTAATAAAATCGCACCCCATTTAATTTACACATTGCTGTCAATCTTATCTACAAGTAAAATATAAAATATAAAAGAATATGAAATTATTTCTTAATTGTTTCATTTCTTTAGTACAGGTTCCATGCAATTTGGGCAAAAGAAAAGTATTTTAGCACATGAAAAGCATGAAAATGTGTTACCTACACATGCTGGGAACCTTTTTTTCTCCCAAACTTAAACACTTTATCCTTCAGTACATTATAAAAGATGCCATTTACCTTCTCTGTTTTGATGTCTTTCTTTACCTTCTCTTCATAAGAAGTGTTGGTGCTGTAAAGCGTAGATTAAAATTTTAATATACTTGACAAAAAAAATGGTAAGACAAAAACAAAAAGGTAGCTCTAGGTACCATCAAGGGTTCACTCAAAAATGTCACATAAAATCCTAAGAATATTACAAGCATTAACCCATCCCACTGTTCAGATATGAAAAGAGGCTGTAAATCACTAGTCCTAAAATGTGTTTCTCCTCTATAACACACTTTTTACAAGTTGGAGGCCATGCCTTTCCACATACAGGCTTTCACCTCCAGAGGAAAGTAAAGCCAGAGACAGCCTGAAAGGAACAGGTCTGACGCAACACCGGAGGGAACCGTCAACGTCCGCAGCGCACAGCTCCACAGACGTGGACGGGACGCAAACTATCGTTTTATCCACAAATGCATTCATAATCCAAGTACCGTTAACTAGCAACCATAAACGCGGTGCAGTTTTTGTAAAGTCACAGAAACATGGAGCATATCCACCCAGCTTCCCCTGACCCCACCTTGCTTGTTCAGCATGCACCATCATGTCTGAACATATATCTAAAATTCGAATAAATTCATCATTTAACACAATTTTTGGTGACTGTACGTTAGCTAAGCTGAATGGTGGCTAGAAGTTAATAAAATGTGCTACTTACCGGGGTACAATGTCCTCAGAAGGGCTTTCAGAGCGGTGTCTCCGAGCGGCTCGTTGCCCATTGTTCCTTGTTGAGAGTAGATATCCCACAAACCCTTTCTCCTCCCGCGCAAAACTACTCAATTTTTTAAAGTTCTTGTTAAAAGACAAAACTATTGAGTTAGAATCACTAATAATTAAAGTTCTTAAAACCAATCGATATAATTGCATCATACTCATAAATTCTGACTGATATTTACTGAAAATATTAAAGATATCTTCAAATTATATTGTGTTTGTCAAATACTTATTTCATTTGTGAAATAAACTTAAATAATAGATGTAAATATGAGACGAAATTAACTGTTGGATTTTTGAGCATTTATTTTGATATGTGTAACTCAAATAATCACTTTTTTGATTTTTAGAGATTTTTTTTAGTATAAGATACTTTTTATTTACCGTGATATATACTAAGGCCCTGAATGACTTTTTAGAGTGTATGGTCCTTTGACCACTTTGTTTTCATAGTAAATAATTTGCATAACATAAAACTTACATCAATTTTATATATATATATATATATACATATATATGTGTATATATATATATATACATATATGTGTGTGTGTGTGTATATGTGTATATATATATATATATATATATATACACACACATATATACAGGCTATATATACATACATGTATATATGTGTGTGTAAAGACTCGTGACTCGACTCGGACTCTAGATCAAAGACTCGTGACTCGTCAAGTCTTGCCCCTCAAAGACTCGAGAATTGACTCGACTCGAGGTCAAAGACTCGTGACTCGACTCGGACTCTAAATCAGAGACTCGTGGACAACTCTGCCCGGAAGTACTCAACTTTATTTCCCTGCTCTGTACATGCATAACAGTGACATTAAATACTCTACTCCTCTTTTGTTAGCCCATTTGCAGGTTGTAGCTCGGCGGCAGCAATACTGGCTTTTGACCCAGGGTTAACAAGTTTGAACCTCCCTTTAAATGTAACACTTTCCTTCTGTTTTCAATGAAGACGCTTGATTACTACAGCTGCATGCTGCTGAGCATTAGAGTCTCAGCACCATTCAGCTTTTTACTTCTATACAAACAGGAGATAACTGCAGAGATCTGACAGTCTCTCTCTTCCTCTTCTCTATTATCCTCTCCAGTGCCTGCCTTTTCGCAGACATAATAAGGAGGGCACTGTTGCAGATCTCGAAAGTGAATACAGCACATCTCTTATCTGTTGCCACAGATAACAAACGTTTTACAACAATACAGGATCATAACATATCAAAAGGAACATGCCCGCTCTGAGAAAAAAGTTAATCACGTCAGAGGCTTCAAAGCTACTCATGGACACAGACTCGGAAAACTCGCTCTATGATGCTCTTTCAGAAGATTTTGGAAGTGACAGCACTGAAAAAAAGTGGACATGGAGGTGACGACGGAGGGACAGACCCGTAGATGATGTACAAAGCTGCGGTGAAACCAAGAGATTCGATGTGGGTTCGGGTGAGAGAAGGCATGGACATGACAGAGTGGTGCGTCATGTGTGCACCTCCCCTGACCTCTGTGTAACCTGCAGCAGCTGGAAGGGAGAGCAGGATGTTGCTGCATCTTAAGCTGTGAGATCCCCCTTGATGTATTAAAGTTATTATGTAGATGTTTTGATGAACCTTCTTACTGTTAAAGCCGGTCCCTCTCACTTCACCATGGCTCTCTCTTTCTCTCTCTCTCTCTCATTGGAGGCCTGCCTACCGGTGAGAGAGAAGAAGGGGCGCAGGACTGGGTGCTTCGAAGGCTGTCAGTCTTTCAACAATGTTGCAATCCGTCTTTTTGAAAGCTATCACAGCTTTGCCACAGCAACAGCTCCACGTCAGTGCTCTCCATAAACATAATAATAATAAGAAGGAGAAGAAGAGGAAGAAACTTTATTTGTATAGCACTTTTAAAAACATTGGTTTACAAAGTGATTTGACCGCAATCAGTAACATAAGACAACAAAGCACAAGAGTTTAAACACAAGAAAAAAAGAACAACCAAAAACGGTTTATTAAAATCAAAGAACATTTGGGACATACACAAATGGCAAAATTAAATTGAGAAAGTTCCACAACACATATATAACTTAAACCCCAAAAAGTTAGTTTTTGCATGTTAGTTAGCACCTCCCAGGCACCCCCCAGGGGTGCTAACTAACATGCACGGGTGCCATGTCCAATGGCTCCAGCCTCATGACTCAAAGGCCCCCTCCATTTGTCATAGGAACCCAGACAATCCAGGAACACTGCTACATGAAGTGAGACCATGAGGACCACAGTAAAGTTGAAAACAAAGCAATATAAAAAGACAATATAAATAGTAGAATAGAGAAAATAAAAGTGATAGAACAATGACACAATGACCTAAAAAGTTTTCTATAAAAAGATTAAAAGTATGACGCAAAATAAAACAATCTGAATCAAAAGTAAGTAAAGACACCAGTCTTTTAAAATAGCAAATAAAAAGTCAATAAAAGACAAAGAAGCTAAAATGATTAGAGAAATACCAACTAGGATAAAAAAGACTGAAACACTAATGAAAGGGAAAGAGACTAAAACACAGGAAAAGAAGGAAAATAAAAGACTAAATAGACAAAAATAAGACATCACATAAAGGCAATTCTGTAAAAATGAGTTTTTAAAAGTGACTTAAAAGAAGCAACAGACTCTGCATGCCTTATCTCCTCTAGCAGGTCGTTCCAAAGCCAGGGAGCTTTGATGGAGAAAGCCCAATCATCTTTAGTTTTGAGCCTCGACTTTGGAACGACCAGGAGGCCTTCACCAGAGGATCTAAAGCTGTGGGCTGGCTGATAAGGAATTAAAAGCTCTGAAACATAGCGGGGGCCAAGCCCATGAGTGATTAAAAAGTAGGCCTGTCACAATAACAAATTTTGTTGGAAGATAATTGTCCAAAAAATTATTGACGATAAACAATATTATTGCCAATATTATTTTGGATTTTTTTTTTCATTTTTCATTCATGTAATTATAAAATATGTCATAATAAAGTGAGTACACCATGTCATAAGCAATAAACTTTAATTTCTTGAGAGTATTTAACTGTAATTGGATGGTCAAGATCTTTTAAATAAAATAAAATAAATTTAACAAACAATATAATAAATTCAACAAACAAAAAAAGAGAAAAAATCTGAAAATGAAATGGACTCTATTAGGAAAATTGCATGTGAATAAAAATAATTATACTAATCAAAAATAAAAAAAAATAGACCGTTCTCTGTAAAGAAAAAAACGAAACTCCTATAAAAACACACACAAAAATAAATAAATAAATAAAAGGGAATTTATACAATTCATGTCTGTGTCATGTACTTTCTCCCAGTCGATTCATACTGTCTGTCAAATGTTCAAAACATTGCTGCTTTTTCAACCATATTGAAGTGATGTATTTCTTTTGCAATGTAGTGAACGACACTGTCTGCGAGTGCCCACCATTTTGCTCTGTTTTATTTATATTTTCTTCACCAACCAAACGCCTCAGTAAGCGCTGACTGTTGGGACGAAGGCTCCACTGCACCTCCCCTTCTTCGTCGCCACTACTTTCAAACAAATGCGACCTTACAGCTCGTCAGTGTTCATGAGCTCACACCTTGTTCATCCCGTTTAAAACCAAAATATTCCCGTACTGGGGCTGTGGCAGCCTGCTTAAGAACCGTATCTTTCGTGGCATCATTCATATTCATGTTCGTTTTGTTGTTACTCCTCTGGATGCTCACTTCAGCTCTCTCTGTGAGCGAATTGATTATTACAGGAGCTAAATAACTGTTCACACTGGGAGCATCCATCTTCGATTGTCAACTCGGGGGTGGCGAGGTTTCACCGAGTTCCCAGTAGGAAATTCAGACTTCGGGGGATGTTCCAGCTGCAGTTTCCTACTCGGAACTTGGAAATTCCTACTTCTGATGACAACTGGAACGCACCACAACACGTTACCGAAGCCAAAGCGTGCGTTTGTCGTGTTGTAGCCCGGACCTTCCCCAGAACTCTGCATAGATATACAGCTTCTTTTTTCAACAACTTACAGGATGCAAAGCTACAAGGTAATGTATCTCTTTCTAGTGACATAGCGGTGGTTTTTGATGTGTGACAAGCAAGTTTTGAAAAACTTAGTATTGTAGTTTTGCAGCGGGCTTTATATCGCTACTTACAGCCCGGTGCTCTAAGATGTGTCCGAATAATATAAATTTGCTCAAGTTTTAATTGTCTTGTTCCCGGAGTTGAGTATCCAGGCCAGGCCAGCCCTGTCCTGTCTGACCCGACCAAGAAGCTAAGGAATAGCATTTATAGATAACCTATTTTGATGCTATAAAACTCATCTTAAAGTGTGTGTTTCCATCAGGCATATATCTAAAAGTGAGACTTTTTTGCAATTACTCAGAAACTCCTTAGAGTCCCTTTAATTTGGCTTTATCCCGATACTTTCCCCGATACCCGATGCTTAAGTAGACTACACAGCCAAAAAATTCAAGTATAATAAAATGCATTACCTTTCAATTAAAGCCATTTATTAATTGCAGGATAAGCTTTAGTTCAAGTAACGAGTGCAGTCAGTACAAAAGACAATAGTACAATTGGAAACCTCTTTAAAGTACAATAACAGTATACAGTTGTGCCCAAAAGTTTACACCCCCCAGCAGAATTTCTGATTTTTTGGCCTTTTCTCAGAAAATATGAATGATAACACAAAAACCTTTCTGTCACTCATGGTTAGTGGTTGGGTGAAGACATTTATTGAAAAAAAGATTAGTTTACTCTTTTTAAATCAGAATGACAACATAAACTTCAAAAATTACCCTGTTCAAAAGTTTACACCCCCCAGTTTTAATACCTTGTATTTCCCCCTTTAACATCAATAACAGCTTGAACTCTTTTGTGGTAGTTGTGGATGAGGGTCTTTATTTTCTCAGATGGTAAAACTGCCCATTCGTCTTGGCAAAAAGCCTCCAGCTCCTGTAAATTCTTTGGTTCTCTTGCATTAGCTGCACGTTTGAGATCTCCCCAGAGTGGCTCAATGATATTGAGGTCAGGAGACTGAGATGGCCACTTTAAAACCTTCACTTTATTCTGCTGTAGCCAATGGCAGGTTGATTTGGCCTTGTGTTTTGGATCATTGTCATGTTTGAACATCCAAGAACGTCCCATGCGCAGCTTCTGGGCCGATGACTGTAAATTTTCCTCCAGTATTTTCTGATAGCATGCTTCATTCATCCTTCCATCAATTTTGACCAATTTTCCTGTGCCTTTGTAGCTCACGCATCCCCAAAACATCAGTAATCCACCTCCGTGTTTCACAGTAGGAATGGTGTACCTTTCATCATGGGCCTTGTTGACTCCTCTCCAAATATAACGTTTGTGGTTGTGGCTAAAAAGTTCAATTTTGGTATCATCACTCCAAATGTCTTTGTTCCAGAAGTTTTGAGGCTTGTCTCTGTGCTGTTTGGCGTATTGTAAGTGGAATATTTTGTGGCATTTGCGTAGAAATGTCTTTCTTCTGGCGACTCGACCATGTAGCCCATGTTTCTTCAAGTGTCTCCTTATTGTGGATCTTGAAACATCCACCCCAATTTTTTTCAGAGAGTCTTGTATTTCAGCTGAAGTTATTTGAGTTTTTTTCTTTGCATCTCTAACAATTGTCCTTGCAGTTGGAGCTGAAATTTTTGTTGGTCTGCCTGACCGTGGTTTGGTTTCAACAGAATCCCTCTCTCTCCACTTCTTAATTAGAGTTTTAACAGTGCTTCTTGGTATCCTCACTTCCTTAGATATCTTTTTAAATTCTCTTCCTGTTTTATACAGTTGGATTACCTTTTCTTGCAGATCCTTTGACAATTTTTTTGCTTTACCCATGACACAGAAATTTCAACGCAGCACTGAGTGAAAGATGCACATGTCTGTTAGGAGCTCAGAAACTGAGCTTTTAAACACACACTGTGAATACAAGCTAATAGACCTTTTTCACAAAAACTGGAAATACGCAATCACTGGGGAACTTTACTTCCTGTCAAGTGCCAAAACCATTCACTTTCTTCAAAATGGATCGAGTTTTCAGTACATGTCTCCAACATTTGCCCAGCATTTCCTTCGCTGATGTGGAAAGGATCGTGGAAGAGAAATCAGTCACGAAAAAGTCAAAAATGAAGAAAGGATACAAATTTTTCCACGAAAACTTCATAGAAAAATATGAAGGTAAGTAGAGAGTTAGCATGTTAGCCTAAGTGCTACTGAACCCTGATAAAGAATAACAAATCATTAGCGACTTTACGTAGTACTTAGACGTACTTTTATATATACTTTCATGTATAGATTCTGATAACCGTACTCAAACATTTAAGTCTCCTTTGCAGCATAATGACAACCGTTTGTTCTGTTAATAGCTGTTTAAGTGAACGTCTTTTATATTAGACGAATGCTATCATTGATTAGCCCAACATCTTTCTCTGCTAACTTGTGTTTTTGTGCGTGTCTTATCGTCATCATAGTATCTAATGTATTAGATGGCCAGGTGACAGTGAGGGCAAGGTGCTACCGGTCACAGAGGAAAAGCGAGGAGCCTCACAAACTAGAGGTTTGACCATAGAAAGCATAAGTTCCCTGCCATTGCAGGATTTCTCTTTGCTGCTGTTGCAGCTCTCTCCGCTGACGTGTTGTCCATCCTAGCTTTATCTTGTACAGGAGCATCGACTCTGCTCTTTTTCTTTGTCCTTTTATTTCACCTAATTCCATAGGTTATAAGTCTCTACTGCTATGTTATCTATTTCTATAATAGACCTGTGGTCAGAAGAGTGCATTCCCTTCCACCACTCAACCAAACCAGCTATTTGTGGTGTATTTCTATTGTACTGAATAAAGTCGTGTGTGTGTGTGTGTGTGTGTGTGTGTGTGAGTGAGTGTGTGTATAAAAATATCATATTATAAAAGTTAAGAGTTATTTTGGGAAAAAAAAAGGTCGTGGTGGGTGCACTACAAAATCCCCTTGCCATAAGCTGTTACCATCTATTACCACTGACAGTGATGTAATTCGATGATGTCATGTTCATCATTCTTATCCATTTTTGTACAGATGACACTCGCTGTTGATAGTGGATGTCTGATGGCGTTTTCCTGTAGCTGTGCTGCAGGAAAAGGGTTCTGCAACCACATTGTGGCCCTACTACACCAGACAGCACATTATTCACAGTATGGCCTGCAGACTGTCCCTCCATCTCTGGCCTGTACAAGCAGTCTACAACAATGGCATAGACCGAGAACTCAGGTGGGTGTAAAATAAGGTAGTTTATTTACTCTGTTTTCATTAACTGCTTCACACATACTGGTCTGATGGGCATTTCCCAAAGCTTAGTTGCTGATTTTGTTAGCAGCTATGGGTATTGGTATTGTCACTAAACTTAGGATTAAGGGTTTTGATTTTGTACAAGTACTGATGGAAAATAAAAAATAATGATTAGAGACGCTCAGGTGGGCTGTACACAAACACAAAGACTGTGTATACATTAATATTTTATATTATAAATGTATGCTGACAATACAAGCTTCCTTATCAGCCCCAAACCTCATTGTTTACAAAACCGTATAGATCTCCTAGAAATATTTTCACAACAATCTTGATTAAAACTTAACTATGATAAATGCAAAATATTGAGGATTGGCAGCCTAAAGAACACATTATTTAAAATGGAATGCAAAGTACCTGTTGTGGACAGATGGGCCAGTTAATATACAGTACTTGGTGTTGTGATCCCAGAAAATCTAGCAGAACTTGGTTTAGTAAATTATGATAGTAAAATGAGAAATATAAATAAAATTTTACAATTATGGAAAGGAAAGTCCTTAATGCTTTACGGGACAATAATAATCAATAATAATCAATTCCCTTATTATTCCCCAATTTATTTGCCTTTTTATGTCATTACCAGCTCCATCACAACCTTTTTTAAGGTCTATAAACAGAATGTCTTTGAATTTGTCTGTGATGGCAAGCCAGAAAAAATCAAAAGAAAGGTCTTGTACACTGAATATAAATTTTGGGGTCTGAAATTACTTAGCCTTGAAGCTTTATGCTTGTCATTAAAAGCAGCAATTGTCCCAAAGATATATTTTAACAGTGAGTGGTACACAAGTGTCCTGTTGGACAAAAGCCATATATTAGGTAAAAAAAAAAACTGTACCTGTTTTTACAATTATTGCCTTCCCACTTCTCATATATGGATAAACTGCTGGGAAACATCTCAGGGTTTATAAAGGAGGCAACTCACTCATGGTGGTGTTTTCAGTTTTATAGACCGGAAAACAGAGATGATATTTTACAGCAGATAATATGGATGAACTCTAATATTGTAATTGATGGAAAGCCTTTCTTTTGGGAAAATATGTGTGTGAAGGGTATTATTTTTGTAAATGATATTATAAATGAGAATGTCAAGATTATGGAGTATGATGAATTTAGAATAATGTATGGTGATGTATGTTCAAGTTATTCCTTTAGTCAGCTAACTGCTGCATTAGGGAAAAAATGGAAACAAACAACTAACCATGGAAAAAACAAACTGCTGGTCTGTAAACCATCAATAAAAAACTAATTGGTTAAATGTAATAAAGCAGCCATTAAAGGTTGCCCCATACAATACATATGGAAAATGGGGAGACACTTTTGACTGTCCATTACCATGGGAAAAATATTTTAATTAATTTACAAAACTACGGTGGATGTGCAAAATCTATTTTTTCAAATTAAAATCATATTTAATTTTTTAACCACAAGGAAAATATTAAAGCTATAGAATATGGCATAAACAGATGATTGTCACATATTGTCTTTGTTTCGGAAGGATGTTGAGGAGATGTGTTTAGAAACTGGCTGGTCTTTAAAATTAGATGTTTCTGTATTTTTCGGAGAGTTTGTAGATAGTAATGACCTTGTTAACCTAATTATTGTTCTGGGTAAACAATGTATCTTTAAGGCCACAAATGGATCTTCACTTAATATTATGTCCTTTAAAAGATTTATTCAGCAATATATAGTTTTAGAAGGTTATATGGTCGAAACTGACAATTATGCCAAAAAATTATGAAAGAGATTGGAGGTTCTCAAGGGTTTATGTAAGGGTAATGTAAACTGAGTTGGTCTATATGCACACATTTTTGTTGTACCATGTGTAGTTTTTGTGGGAGGTGAGGGTGAGTGGGGTGTATCTTGTGTTTATGTTGTCTTGTTTGTTTGTGTCATAAAATGAAAAAAAAAAAAAAAAACACACACACACAGAGACAGTGTTTTCCTACAATTCTTGCAAAAATTAACATATTTGACCCTTGATTTCAGGGAATTCATCCAGAACCAGTTAGTGATGTGGTCGTGCGAAAGCCAACAACAGCTGGCAAGAGTGGTCTTCGGTCCACATTGTACCAGGCATATGCAGGTAATATTCAACATTACACTTTTGCTACAGCTAAATGGTAATGCCTTTGTATATTGATGGCCAAATGTAACTACATTTTCCCAAAATAGAAGCACAAATAAGTAGGGGCTTTATGTATGTTGTTTTTTTAGGACCGTTTCCTGACCCCGATTTGATGGCGGCTGGGCCCAAGCTAAGTGAGGAACAACCCCAGCCCCTCATTGCTCTGGTATTGGATGGCTTGTCTGAAATAGAGCTGGTTCCATCTAAATTTGGCCCTGTCCCACGTGGATGCCCCATATCTTACCTTTGTCCCCCTGAAACATCCAGTGATCTTATCCAGCACCACTTGGCTCCTGAATTCCCAGTTCTTCCTCTTCCTTGGTCTCAGCATTCTCTCTCTAACTTATATTTTGTTCCCACATTGCACCAGCAATTGCACATACAGTCATTGCAAGTGTCGCTTCAAATGGCCGGTGAGATTGAGAAGGCAACCAGGCAACAATCAAAATGTCCTTTGTGGGTGCAGTTACGTCAACCTCGGTTAACTGCCAGTCGTTTTCGAGAGGCCTGTGCCTCCTGGGGCGGGGGTATGGATTCAGAGGCTTCAGCAAAAGCCCTAGCTGCCAAAATGGTAAGGGGCTCAAGCAAGCAAACAGCTGCAATGAAGCGAGGTTTGCAAATGGAATCAGAGATCCTGTTAAGCTACTCTGAATTCAAACGTGTTAATGTGCTGCCTGTTGGATTTGTCATTCCCCCTGAAGCACCCCATCTCGGGGCCAGTCCTGATGGTAGGGTCTATGACCCCTCAGAGTCACCGCCATTCGGACTTGTTGAGGTGAAGAGCACCACGAAACCTGATGCTTCACAGGTTGCACACCTTAACAGAGAAAATGGATATACCCTGAGGCAGTCACATCGGTACTACTGGCAGGTTCAGGGACAGTTGGCAGTAACCGGCCTTGAGTGGTGTGACTTTGTAACAGATACTCAGGCAAATTTTTGTGTTGAAAGAATTTGGCGAGATGATGAATTCATACTCAAAATGAAGGAAAAATTTGACCTTTTCTACTACACCACATACATGAATGTGTACTTGCAATCACACTGATTCGTCATGGACTAACTGCATCTGTTGTAAATATTTGCTGCACTGCTGTAACGTGATTTATATTATTTTGTTATTTTATCACATATTGGTTATTATTTTACAGTTCTGCATAGTGATCTAACATTGTACATACTTGTTAATGCATACATGGTGATTAATTACACAGCTCATTTGATATGTCATTCTTTAAATGAATTATTCAGAACATGGCCTTGGCCATGGCAGTCAGGGCCCTGATTGGTAACAGTCTTATTAACCTTACTGTATGAAATTTAAATTCCAATGAATTGATTGCTTATTGATTAAGTATCTTCGGCCTCAGTTAAATGAATTAAAAGTGTGCTTGTTGCAGTGTGTATGATTTCACTTTTTCTTATGTGGTTGTGTGGCTAAATTCAAATCCTATCTCCACAAAGGAACAGTAACAAAAGAAGCAGTTACATGTAAATCAATCCAACTTTATTTATACATCAATTTTCATACAAAACAATGGAGCAAAGAGTGCTTTACAAACATAACACAAAAGGAATCATGACCCAGATCCTCTCCACCCAAACTCACCCACCCGTGATCTGTACACACTAACAGTGAAAGGATAAGTTCGGTTTCTACAGCTTTCACATTGTTTATAGAATGAAGAAGAACAATATACTCACCCAGAAGGCTTTCCTGATCCAAACAGTGCTTCAGGAGATATTTAGATCCAAAATCGAGCAGCGGACATACGTATAATGTTAGCACACGGGGCATGTATAGAGCTACTCCTAAAACTGCATTAATCGTCCAAAAACTCATTAGTTTCACCAATATTTCATCATGGTCCGCTCGGGCTACTCCTCCATTACAGTCTGTGTCGCTCCAGACATGTTCTTGTGACTGTGCTGACCTCTGAACTGAATACTTTTACGTTTGCCTCTGCACATGCGCAGTACAGCTCATTGTTTCGGGGAAGACAGCCGGCTACACAACGACTTTCTTCTCCCAGTTTTGTGCAAAATGGACGAATATCTATCGGATGAAGATGTTGTGGAGGAGAACTTTGAATATGATGGGTGTCCTTACAGTTTTGAGCCAGAGGTCAGCAGTCACACAACATGTCTGGAGCGACACAGACTGTAATGGAGGAGTAACGTGAGCGGACCATGTTGAAATATTGGTGAAACTAATGAGTTTTTGGACGATTAATGCAGTTTTAGGAGCAGCACTTTACATACCCTATATGCTACCATTATACGGATGTCCTTCGCTCGATTTTGGATCTAAATATCTCCTGAAGCACTATTTGGATCAGGAAAGCCTTCTGGGTGAGTATATTGTTCTACTTCATTCTATAAACAATGTGAAAGCTGTGGAAACCGAACTTATCCTTTAAATCATATGTGTCAAACTCAAGGCCCGGGGGCCACATCCAGCCCGATGGACAATTATATGTGGCCCGCAAGATTGTTTTATATAGTTTTTGTCTTTGTTATTAATGGCCTGTCGGTATTAAGTGCTGATAACACACAAACTACAGATCCCATAATGCAGTATAATATTTTCATTTTTTTTTGTTGCATGTTCATATTTCCAACTTTTTATTTTGACAGGAGATATTTTTATGGAGAGCAAAATCTTTTTAAGTTATTTATAGTTTCAGTTTCTTTAGTTTGTAATAATAGTATTTGTCTCCATTTATTTGTATTTATTAAAAAAAGTTTAGTTTTAATGTGTTCAATAAATATTTTTCCTTTTTGGCCCTTGACCTAAAGTGTCTTTTGAATTTTGGCCCCATGTGCAATTGAGTTTGACACCCCTGCTTTAAATGCATCATGAGCAGGGCTGTAGTGATAAAAAAGATGTCTCGCTGACAGTTTTCAAATATTTAACATGTAATTGAAGTTGACATGAACACAAAAAAAGAAGAATGTAAAGAGAGTATTTCATGTATGTTTTGAAAGTGTTTCAGAAACCATGCGCTAATTACTCTTCACAAGACAAAGGCCCTTGAAAATTAGCCATTACACAACAGTTGTACCAGATTTGGCTAACGGTGCCCATCAAAGTGAGTGGTACAGGTGAGTCCCAGATGTGATTGGATTTTATTCTGCCTATTACTCTCTCAACCACTATCCTGAGACGGGCAATTGCCTGTGTCTTCTCAGTGTCCTCTCTTGTAAACTGGGCTGTATGCTTGAAGGGTGGAATGATGAGTTTTGCCCCAACACCAGAGAGGAGATCATCAATGACGAAGCCTTTGTCTGCCATCACTTCATCGCCTGGCTCGAGCAAGAGAAGGATACCATAAAGCTTTGTTATCTCTTTGTCAGAGATGCTGCCAGTGTACAGCTTCGAGAAGAATGACACAAAGCCATGGGGGGTGACTCCAATAAGTGCCTTCAAGGTTGTCCTGTTTTTGTAACGGGAGAACATCTCTGACTGCAAGGTGAGTGAAGAGGCTGCAGCCACAGCAATCTCAGTGCAGTCCAGTATCACACGGACATTGGGACAGTGCTGCTTAAATTTTTCTGGCATAACCGACCTTATTTTGTCCCTACTCACCCAAAGTGGAATCGTCCCCAGAATGGAGAACAGGTAATTAGCCCAGGTGATGGTCACTCGGCTAACCGTGGCAACACTTGTCTGAAACATGTCAGCTATGAGTTGTTCCTTCATGCCAACAGCTATTCTCATGGAGTACATGAGGAATTCATTGATTAATGGCATGCTGCGTGAGGGGCTGGGTCCACTGTCATCAATGGCTTCCTCACCCATTCTCTTTGCTTTGCTCCAGTAGATCAGCCGCGAAGCAGATGGTGCAATGTGTTCCCAGAAGATCTTAAACACACGCTCAGATGGAAATTTTGTGTAGAACCTGATCTGTGGATCAGACACAAAATACTGACTTAAGACGGCTGGGGATGGCAGGGAAACACTCTCCAGTTTGGCTTCCAAGTCTTTGATGTACTCTGCCACCTCATCGAGAACACCTGTGGTGATTCAGAAGAAAGATTAATTCTGGTCTTTACACAGTTTATTAAAAGAATAGACCCTGTTGACACACACACACACACACACACACACATATATATATATATATATATATATATATATATATATATATACACACACACATATATACACATATACACACATACATATATAAACACACATGTATATATATATACACATATATGTATGTGTATATATATGTATATATTTATACGTATGTGTATATATATGTATATTTATATATATATACACATATACGTATGTGTATATATGTATATTTATATATATATATATACATATACGTATGTGTATATATATGTATCTGTATATATATACTCATATACGTATGTGTATATATATATATTTATATACATATATCCACATATCTGTATGTGTATATATGTATATTTATATCTATATACACATATACGTACGTGTATATATATGTATATGTATATATATATATATATATATATATATATATGTGTATATATATATATATATATATATATATATATATACATTATATATATATATATATATATATATATATATATATATATATATATATATATGTAAATGTTATATATATATTAGAAGAACAGTTAAATGTGGATGTAATCCGTTGTTTACAACAGATGGAGTTTCTTACCTGCAGGGGGCGGGGTCGCATAGTCATGGTCCAGTTTAGCCACCTTCGCTGCAGTGTTTTTCTGTTGACTTTCCAGTTCTAGGACAGACAGCTCCACAAACTGCCGTTTGTAGCAACGATCGTACACTGACTCCCTGGTAGAATGCGGTGTAAAGTCATTCCAGCTGAACAGACTTGGAACAGCATCACTTTTAAGGCGGCTAACACTTAGCCCCTGGACGTAGTCCGACGGAGTGAAATGTCGGCTGCAGACGTGTGTGCTCCCCTCTTTAATGACAAAACTGGGTCCCTCTTCCCGCCTAATCGCCTGAACCCACTTTTGTCTGACATCTTCGTTCTTCGGAAACGAGTGAAAATTAAGGTAAGGCTGCTTCAGCCCATACGAAAAGCAACCAGGTACGCTACAATATCTCTTGTTTTTAGCTTGCGCCATTGATACCGGAAGAGGAGTTCCCCCGTGATTACGTATTTCCGGCTGAAAAACCAGGAAGTGTGAAAAAGGTCTATAGATCACAGGTGAGGATGGTTACCTTTAGTAGACATTCAAACCCATTTGTGTCAAATTTTGTGCATTTTATCAGGCCAAAACTGCCAGGGGGTGTAAACTTTTGAACAGGGTCAATATTGAAGTTTCTGTTGTCATTATGATTTAAAAAGAGTAAACTAATCTTTTTTTCAATAAATGTCTTCACCCAGCCACTAACCATGAGTGACAGAAAGGTTTTTGTGTTATCATTCATATTTTCTGAGAAAAGGCCAAAAAATCAGAAATTCTGCTGGGGGGTGTAAACTTTTGGGCACAACTGTACCTACAGAAATGTGCATAGCTGCTCCTTAAAATTATATTAAACATAATAAATAAAATACTGTAGGTCAGTTTTACTGCAGCAGTAACCACTATAAACAATGAAAGAAAAACCACATCAGTGACATCAGTCACTGTCCTGTTACCTTGGCTTGAACAGTCAGGTTATAGAGCCTGGCAGTGAAAAAACTGGAAAATACAAAAGGTGGCAATAACAAAGTGCATACTAGCTGCTTCTGAAAACTTCATGTAACACAAAAAAAAATCAAGAATTGATTTTCCATTTTAAGGCAGTAGCAACAGGAGGAGCTGGAGCAAGTTAAACAACAATAATACAGCAGCAACCACTGTAAACAAGAACAGCCACATCTCATGGTGGCTCTTATTAAGTTAACATCAGGTATATCAGGCTACATTTTAACCCTGAGGTTAAGACAGAAGGATCTCACTTAAGAGAACTTTGGCAGGTTTTTCTTGAGGAAAATTAGCATTTCAGCATTCTCTGCAGTAAGGCGGTTTCTCTTTTCATCCACTAGGGGCTAAACAGTCTCTCACTTTCAGCTGAGGTGGTGGTTTTTTCCCAGAGCTGGAAAGGGGACTCAGAACGAGGAATTGTTGGCTCTCGAAAATATTTCTGCAGCTGAACTACAACATCATCATCACTCCTACTCCCTGTTCCAGGAACAAACTCTCCTCCAGAATGTCATTATACAGAGACATCAAGCTGCTCCCGCTGCTCTGGCTTGGAGTTGGATCAGCTGCTTCAATGCGAGGCACCTTGAGAAACAAGATTAAAATAACTTACTTAGACTGACATGAATGATCGCCACATTACTACTTGCCAGTCACTTTACTATAGTGGGAATTGGTATATTCATCCAAGGCTATAGACTGTATTATCTAGTCAATAGTCAGTCACTATAGTAAGTTCGCTATGGTGAGTATAGTATACCATAACATTTACTCAGTATACAGTCATTTTGAATAAAATAATTGACCAACATACAGTTGTACAGCTAGATTCAAAGACTACAATGTTTTGCTGCATAGAACACAATTAAACCTAAGGCGGTTTATTCAATAGTCTATTTCATGAACATTATAGATGGCCCCCTCTTTTTTTGCTGAAAATAAACAATCTACAAGCCAAAGGTCATAGTGTATCACACCTTGTCAGCTGGCTCTGTTGTTGCTGAAGCTGTATCCTCTACAGTAGCTGCTGGCTGTGTAGCTGAAGCTGCTCCATCATTCAGTGTTCGATCCATCTTCCTTATCTCTCGCAGCAGGGCATCCTTGGCGAGCTTGGCAGTGACAGCACCTGTGAAGTATCTAAGACAAAATAAAACAAGTTGAGCACAACTATAGTGAACTTAAGCATCAACCGGTCATGTATGAAAAAAACACAAAACTTCCAACTAAATTGGTAAAAACAATTGCCTCTCTCGCTCCATCTACTTCACACAGTTTTAACATCTTCATATTTAGGTTATAAAGACAGTTCAATACGTAATCTAGTTTGTGTCACATTTCTCATTTAAAAACCTTCAACAACAACATGACAAAACATCTGTTGTCTTACCTGTAGCGGGGATCCACTAAAGTGGCTACAGTGTAGGGGTGTGTGTCCTCAGTGTTGCTAAACCTTCTGTTTACAGCCTCCAGGAGGGTTCGCTTCATTGATTTGATCCCGCTGTCAGCGCTGGTCTCACGTTGGAGCAGTCGCGTCAGTACAGTGAGGGCAGGTATAACATCCACTGCTGTGGAGGTCGCTGAGCGGATGAGCTTTGTTATCTCCGCAAAGGGTTCTAATATTGTCACAGTTTTTTCTAACAACGACCACTCGTTGGCAGACAGTGTGGTAGGCAGGCCAACATCCGCATGGTATGTGCACAGGGCTCGCTTGTGTTCAAGGAGACTTTTAATCATATACAACGAACTGTTCCATCTCGTCGAAACATCTTGCTGGAGCCTTTTTGTTTGTTTTGTTGCCTGTAGTTCTTTCTGAATGTCTTCAAACTTTGACTGTGCCACTTGTGAATGTTTAAAATGCGTCACTATTCTCCTTCTATTTGCGAGTGCGTTAACCACGCTTTGTTGGGAGAGAACCCCTCATGAACCACGAGTTGCAATGAATGCACCAAACAGCCCAAACTATTAACAGGCACTTCATCCATTGCTCTTTTCATATTGCTTGCGTTGTCTCTCAAAACCACATGCACTTTAGATACCGGAATCTCCCAGTTGTCCAGCGTCTCTCTCATTGTGGTTTTAATCAGCTCGCTGGTGTGTGAGCCCCTGCCCTGTTTAACTTGCAGCACCGCGCTGTTAAAAGCATAATTGTTCGCACTCAGCCAATGTACAGTTAGACTAATTAGCGACATCAGGCTAACTTCAGAGGACCATATGTCCGTAGTAAAACTCATAGCTTTGACATTGTTTAACTGGGCTGATAGCTGCAAAGCCACTCTTTTGTAAAGTGCTGGCAAAGCAGTGTCTGCTATGTATTTTCTACTGGGGATCAAATACCGTGGCTCAAGGTGTTCAATCAGGCTACGAAAGCCAACATTATCAACAACAGAGAGAGGGTGATCATCCAGTGCAATGAATTTTATCACCTTCTCTGTGATCCTTTGAGCCTTCGGACTGTCTGTGGGAAGTTTTTCCTTCATCTGGAATGAATGGGCTATCTTCAGCTGCGTTTATTGTTGTTGCCATTTAGCTTGCTCCAGCTCCTCGTGTTCTTTAGCATGTCGTCTTCGTAAATGCTTGGCCAAATTTATGGTATTGAACGTTGAAGGTTTGTGTCCACCCCTCGGAACATCGGCTGCACATATTTTGCACTTTGCTGTGGCACTTTGTGGCGTCTCAAGTGAAAAGTACCTCCAAGATAAGGACATGCTTACACAGTTTTAGCGTTAGCATCACCGCCTAAACGAAATCACACGCTGCTGCGTCAGGCTGTTTACGGCAATGATTACGACAGTGTTTACAGCAGTGTTTACAGCAGTGTTTACGGCGACGAAGAAGAAGTCGCTTCCGCCTAGTTGCCATTAATGTGTATACGGCCTTATTACTAGCATGCAGCGAAGCTGTCACTTTATATGATTGTATCGGATTGGCGACGTCGTGTCACTTACAGATACTGACGGATACTTAAGTAATTCCATATCGGAGGCCCGATTCCGATACAGTATCGGGATCTACGCATCTCTAACTAAAACCAGTTAAAAGCCTAGCTGCTGCATTCTGGGAAAATTGGAGGCGAGAAAGAGAATTTTTATTTCAACCAGGGAGGAGAGAATTGCAATAGTCCAGTCTAGAAAAAGAGAAGGCATGAATTATTTTTTCGAGGTCTTGAGGGGTGAGGATATGTTTGATTTTTGCAATGGAACACAGGTGAAAGAAACATGACTGTACGGTTTTATTGATGTGGGTGAAGGTGAAGGTGAGATCTTAATCAAAAATGACACCTACATTTCTTGCTGATGAAATGTAGGTGTCATTTTTGATTAAGATTAAGCCCACTCTCTACCAAACATGTTTTGGGCCAAGACTAGACTGTATGAGGGGGGAGTTGTTAATGTTAAAGAAGATTACTAATGAATTTATGTGATTAAGTTGCAGGGAATTTTCTGCCGTCCAACAATTGATGTCCCTGAGGCAGTCCATGACAACAGCTCGACCCTGTGGGTCCTCAGGTGTCAAGGGAAGATATACTGTATCTGTGTGTGGTCTGCTTAGCAGTTAAAGGAGACTTGGTGGCGCTGAATTATTTGGCCAAGGGTCAGCATGTCGATAGAAAATAAAATCAGACCTAAAACTGAACCCTGCAGTACAGCACAGGCAACTACAGCAAGAGAGGAGCTGTGGTTGCCTATGGTGACTGCAAAGGTTCGCTCTAGAAGATAAGACTGAAACCAGCTAAGTGCAGTGCCCCTTATACCCACCCAGTTTTTAAGACGATCAATTAAAACGGCATGATCAACCGTGTCAAAAGCTGCACTGAGATGTCAAAGGATTAAAATTGAGCCCTCCCCTCTGTCTGCTGCTAAAAGAAATCCATTGGTCACTCTGAGGAAGGCCGTCTTAGTGCTGTTACCTTTTCTAAAACCAGACTGAAATCTCTCAAAGAGTTTATTTTCAGACATAAAATGTAAAATCTGTGTGGAAACTACCTTCTCTAAAATTTCGGACAAAAATGGGAGTTTTGAAATGGGTCTAAAATTGTTCAAATTAGTGGGGTCAATGTTTGGTTTCTTTAAAAGGGGTCGGACCACAGCGTGTTTAAAAGCAGAGGGAAATACTCCCTCTGAAAGGGAACTATTAATAATGGATACAATGCTGGGTCCAACTGTGTTAAAAAACCTATTTGAGAAATCTAGTGGGGATAAAATCAAACTGCACAGACTGCATCAGACTGCATATAGCTGGTTTCATATGGGCTAAAATATCTGATAAAAAGGATAAGGACACCGGCTCAAAACTGCTAAAATAACAAAGAATTTCCCTACTAGTTTGTACAGGGTAATCTGGGGGAGTGATTTGATGCCTGATGTCCCTACCTTGTCATTAAAATGAGTTAAAACTTCTCACAGGTGTCGTGAGAAGCTTCAGTAAAATGAGAGGGGGAGGGGTTAGTGAGTGAATCTAACATAAAACTCTGGGGTTTGAATTATTGGCTAAAATCAAGTTAGAATAAAATGCTGCCCTTGCATCTTTAAATGCCCTCTGGTAGTTTTTCATGGAGTCCCTCTAGATGTCATGAAAAACCACAAAATTTGCATTTCCTTGCAGCAAATGCGTTGAAATGCTGAGTCTGAATGCTGGAAATGTGAAATGAAATGTCTAAAGCCAGTGCAAACAAAGCTGAAAATGTGAAAATGTGGCATGAGAAGTTGGAAGCAGTAAAGCAAATCTTACAACTGGATTATGCTAAATAAAAATGTTTAAAGCTGTGAAAGAAAGCTAAAAATAAGTCAATGTGAAACAAAATTTCAGAAAGCTGCTGAAATGTTTGCCCACCCTGAAAGAGTTACTATCAATCATTAAAAGAGTTAAATGTGTAAGCCCTAAAATGACAAAGTGTTAAATACGTTCTGAAATAAGCATTCTAAAGAAAGAAATTGAGTACTGATACATTTCTGTTGATGTACGTTTGCATATGTGTGGATAAATAATTATGTTAATTATTCTATATATGCATTTGTGTATGTATGTTTGTGTGATATTATGTATTTATGTATTTATCAGAGTATGTGCATATGCAAATCAAAAGGTATACATAATTATGGGTATATTTTTGTTGATGTGTGAATGCCTGTATAAAATGATGCATATGTATTTATGTCTGTATGTATGTATGCACTATAAAAAACAACCCATAGAATCTACCCAATAAAATTGAGGTAACATTTTGCACTCACTTTCATTGTGTAAATTTTACCCTAGTTTTTTGGAGTACATATTACCTAACTCGATCAATTTGGGTAAAGTCTACTTAATCTTTTGAAATAGATTTTACAAGTAAGGACTTATTACAACAGACAAAAGACACAATATTAATCCTTTCAATTGTTCTTTTTAATTTACCAATTGTTTACCAAATTAAACATTTGAGTAGCAGTGTCCGAGATATGTAACATGTAACCAAAGTTAAACTGTTTTTTTCCTCAAAGTATGAGCTTAAAGCTAGGGTCTACGATCTGAAAACCAGTTTGGCCGTTAAGACAGATTTGAAAAACGCAGCCTGCCCCCCCTTCACTCACCCCTCCCCTAAGTGTTCCAGCTCGCATCGCCTCCTAACAACACGTCCGCTCTGACAGAGCAACAAGCCGGCTGGCATAAAATATCAACAACCAAAAACAACTCAGCTCAACTGAAAATTACAAACACGACAGTCATCCCCCTTATAACACACAGCGGAAGCCATTTCAATTGGACCGGCAGCGAAGCGGGTCTGGCGTCGCCAGAGCAGAGCCGATTGTGGGTAAGGATTTATCTTTCTCGGCGTGTCCTCACCAGCTCCGTTTACAATGCTAACATTGAGTGGCTAACTTATGCTAAAATCTATTGACAGAGCCTTCATGCTCCGACCAACAATGTTGAGTCATTAGCCAGTACAGGCAAAAACTAGCCAGAGTTATTCAGCAGACATCTCCCACTGTAGTAAACAAAACTATTACCTGTTCAACCAGGGGCAGAACGGCCGGTGCTGAAGGTCGGACGGCAGCCGGTGCTGCAGCCGTTCGCCAGCCGGTGCCCAGTGCTGCGGCCGGCGGCCAGTGCTGAGGCCGGAGCTGCGGTTGTTTGCCAGCCAGTGGCCCGTGCTGCAGCCGGCCGTTCGGTAGCCGGCGGCCGGTGCAGTGTTCAACAATCCCAAATCATTCTGCAGCTTTTTCCACTGTACAGTTCTCCAATGTTTTTTTTTTTTTTGTTTTTTTTTTATGTATTTTTTGGGCATTTTGTGCCTTTATTGATAGGAGAGAGACAGTGGATAGGCTTGTGAAAGGGGGTGAGAGAGTAGGGGAAGATACTCTGCAAACTGGTCACAGGCGGGATTCGAACCTGGACCGGCAGAAGTAAGTACATGGGGTGCCTGGTTGCTAACCACTCCGCCAAACCAGCACCCCACGATTCTCCAATGTTAAGTCTCCGTGGGGACCTGTATTGCTCTATATTTCTTCCTTACTTCAGCCTTTACCTCGAAACTTTTACGTTTCCTTCTCTTCGATGTGGAGGGTAACAGAAGCAGCCTCCCGGCTCCATGATGCTTCAGTAGCTGTGCTGCTAGCTGATCACTGGTACATGAGAGAGGTAGTGGGGAGGAGGCGGGACCATGGGCGAGACGATGCGGAGCAGGGGAGATAGGGGATTGGATGGACTCACGGACCAATCTGAACCGCCGGGAACGGCGGTTCAGATTGGTCAACTATTATGCTGCTTTGCAGCGGATATACTGAATGGATTTTTTTCGTTCTTTTTGGTCTGTATATTGCATAGATCGGACCATAGGACCATAACGGACTTATAAACAGTGTTATTAAGGTATACCAAGCTTCCAAATCGTAGACCATAGCTTTAAGTACAGTTTTAACTGATCAGTGAAAAACTCATGTATACACATGCATCTTTTACAAGACACTTGAATCAGGTACATTAAGTTTAAAAAATTATTTGCACAAAAAAGGGTCTTCAGGATGAATACAGTCCATATGAACAAAATTTTATTCTACAAGCTTACTTTTGAGATTGTGAAGACTCCTGGGATACTCAAGGTTGAGAGCGTAAATCAATCTCATCAACAGCATACATGCCTTGGTTCAGTTTCCACATCTATTCAGTCCCTTGTCGCTTCTATTACGATGGAAACATCTGCTGGATCCACCTCAGCTCTGGAGTTCTGGATCACAAGCACCTTCACGGTTTGGTATGCGTGGTCCTCATGGCTGTCCTCCTGAATAAAAACAAACAAAAAAAAAACAAACAATGAAGCACTCCTGATTTCGATATTTACTAGTTTATTCAGGGATTAAAGCAAATGAAAGACAGACTTTGTATCAATGTATAAAACAAAAAAGGTATTTTCTATCTTAGGCATAAAACTTACATAGTTTTTCATTTTTTTAAAGCTTTAGATGGGAGCTGACAGATATAAGCTTGCCTCTTTTTAACATTCTTGACCCACAGTCAAGTGAATTTCATGCCTTTATACTGTACCTGGTGCAACAGGTGTTCTATATAAAACTTTGAATAAGTTAAAGTATACAAAAAGTCAATTAAGTCATGGGGGTCTGGGGGAATTCTAGCAATTCTAACATTAAAATAACACTTTTTGGAGCATTTTGAGATTAGACAATGATAAATGGGGACCTTGTTTTTCTATTAATTATGACAGCGGAATAAGAAGTTCTAAGAGCAGGTCTTTGGATACAGATATCCTTAAATTAAAAAAAAAAACAGGTAAGCAGCCATGCGCTCAGGGCCGTAGCCAGGATTTTGAAAATACCAAGGTCATTTTATCGTGGGAGTGGTCAGGCTGTCGGGCCAGCACTGTCCAGTCGGTCATGTTCTAATCTCTGATATTATATTTTCGGCCTAAATGAATGCTTATATGCGGGGCTGAGCCCGAACCCTCATAGAAAAAAAATCTATCTATATGCTTGCCTTGTTTTTTTTTCTGCTGCTGAACTGCAACATACAGGCATGAAAATTGGTCTGTGGTGAGAAAGGTCAGAAGACTGTAACGCCTCTAGGGGGGTCCGGGGGCATGCTCCCCCAGAAGAGAATTTTGAATATTTCATATTTAAAAGTATCAATCTGATGTATTTTGAGAGAAACATGACGCAGAATTACAGGACAGAATGACTGTATAATAAAGTATATATCTATAAATTGTCACATTCTGCTACATAAGAAATGAGACTGACAACTTCTCTCATGAAATAAGTTAACAGTTAATTTCTACTGGAGGCTTGTTATTGTTGTTGCTGTGTTACCTCTCCTGCTGTGTTAGCTAACGTTATGCATCAATGACACAATGAATCTTTGAGCAGCTTTAATTCTTCAAGTGATATATTACCTGTAGCCAGAGGTGGGACCAAGTCATTGTTATGCAAGTCACAAGTAAGTCTCCAGACAAGACAGTCAAGTCCAAACTCATACCGTGAGTCCTTTAGTTTCAGTTTCAGTTTCAAGTTCTTTCGAGTCTATCTTGGCTGTTTCTCTCTGGTCTATCATGTTGTCCAGCACTGACTTAAATTTAAATATTTTACTGGTTGAATGTTGGCTGGCAGGTGGATTTCTGTAAAACAGACCCAATAGTTTCAGGGGCTGCATTTACAGCTGTAGGGAATCACTGAAAAGAAAAATACTTTTCTAACTCCAACTAAAACCCATTCACATTTTTTGAACTTGATAATATTCTGGGGGCTGTGGAGGGCTTGATGTGGCCTCAAGGCCACCAGTGGAAGATCACTGATGTCCAGTATGAGGACAAATTTGTCAAACAAGGTACATTCTGGGATGACTGTCCTATTTATGGAAATATATAAAAGATTTCCCTTAGCTAATTTAAGAAGTGGAAAGAAACAGTTATGTTTGACACTTTCAGATAAATCAGAGTGAGGAGTCGGCTCTTACTGCTCTATTCTGAGAAACAATGATCATCTCAACAGTCAACATGACCCAAATCTTAAAAAGATTAACCACTTAAATTTGTTTAATGAAATATTGTGGCAGTTTGGACCTCACATTAAAGAAAACACATTTTATGCATAAAAAGTGAAAAAATGTTATAAAGCTTCAGCAATAGTGAGAGCCCTGGGAGTTCACAGATCCATTAACCTTACAGTGTTTCTCATCACAACATTCATGTTAGTTGTTTTCTAGATATCTCAAGTCAAAGGTTCATCATAGGAAAATCCTCATGTCTGTGCCAAGATGAGAAGGACACATCAAGATCCTGGGAGAACAGCTAATATGTGCTTGGTACAGCACAACACAGTAAAACAAAATGTATCTTTGTTGTCTCCTTAAGTCCTCTGAACACTGAAGACAAGCTTGCCACATTTTTACCTGATTTATACACCGTCCACTGAATACAGTACTGAGACACACCTTTGGGCCTCGACCTACAGGTTGAGAATCGCTGCACTAGTAGACTGCATTTGGATCTTGATCCTTTACAGATTGCTCTTATACCATGGATAATAAGTGATGCAGAAAACCTCAGGATGAATTTAGAAAATTTTAGAAAAATTAAGTTAAAAAAAGAGCTGAACTGCTCAGGAGTGCTGAGTTTTAATTAACCAAAAGGCGGACTCATACTTTTTTAAATTGCTGTGTTCTCTCAAAACCATGTAACGTGGGCCAACGAGACACCGTTTTAATTATAACAACACACCAGGTGACTGACGATCCCTCACTGTCCCTGCGTCCTTACACTCACGATCTTCACCGAGTTTTTCCGCGCCTAAAAGCATCTATCTCAATTGAGTTCTGTCCCGCAGCCCCGCGGTCCCCAGCGCAACATTCCATGCAATTTGTAAGAATACAATGATTTTAAATGATTCATTTATCTGTTCTGGTAGCGGCAGTCAGGAGATTTAAGCCTCTGCCGAGTTTTCAAACATAGATGCTTCACGCAGCTCCTCTCTGATGCAACGCACATGTTGATCGACTATGAAGAGACGGTGAGTCACTCCGTCACCCTCCCTCGGCTCTACCAAATAATTTCACAATATATATACAGTATATTTTTTGTTCCGGAAAAATATAACGATGTCATGACCTCGGTGACCTCATAGCTACAGCCATGCACACGCTGTCCACTTATTAAAATTAAACTGTCCCAAATGTTGAACAATGCGTCAGAGTTAACTGTTAATTAATGCCATACCTGGCAGTTGTGGAACAGGTCTTCTTTTTGCTTTCCAAGGTACTTGATAAGGAAACTGACAACCATCCCTTTTTTTCAATATTGAGCAACTGTAATGACGTGCAGTGAAGTCACTGTGTCACTTTGTGTGTGTAATTTTCTAGAAAAACTGATAAATTACCTCATTTACAGTATTGAGGTGAGGCTGCATCCTTAAAGCAGCAGCTCCTCCTTTAGCAAGCATCAGCTGCAGAAGTTGTGGTGTGTATTCATCCAGCTTCAGCATTAATGTCTCTTCCAGGGAACAGTGGTTATATGATGGAACTCATCCTTGATCTAAAAATCAGTTAACCCTTCTGTGATGTCCAGGTCAAATTAGACCGATTTACAACTTCATACAAACATAAACATTTTATTTTTCCTCTGATTGCCTCTTGGCCTCATGATATCCTCCACACCAGGCATTTGAACATATAAAATTGCTGATCACCACTTTCATTGAATTTTGACTGGTCTAATCAACTTTGAAACACCTGTGGTGTTCCCGGTCAAAAGTGACCGGCATAGAAAATCAATGGGTAATACTAGATTGTGTTCATCCATTAGATTGAAAACATCCATTCAGACACACACATGCAGACATCACACAATGCTGGAGAAATGTCACCATAGCAACGGCAGACGGCGGGGGTCAAACAGTGAATCACGCAACGTTATACCGTAACAGTGTGAGAAGTGAATTAGAAAACACATTTTACTGTAAATTTATCTCCTCAATTTAATTACCATTATGTAGGCAATTTAGTTTAAATCACTCCACATTAATACCTGCAACTCACATATTGATGTGTTTCTGAAACTAACCTTGCTTGTGCTCATAGCCATGCTAATGTTCAGGAAAGTCACGGAGACAGGCCTTAATTAGACATTTCACATTTTATACAGAGGTTTCCCAATTAAAATTGTGACATATCAGTATTATGAAAGCCGTTTTATGATCAATCCTACCTTCCACAACTTGCTACAGCCGAAGAGTCCCGCCAACTGTCCTCAGAGTAGAATTGATAATGCATGCGCACCCTTCAGTCAACACCCAATATCTTTCGGTAAATATTATTTGGTTTATTTGTGTAGAAATTGTTAATGTAAAAAATAGGTTAATAAGGTCAAATGTACCCACTATAATTCTGTTCACTTGCTGACTTATATTCGTTGAGTATTGTTTAGGTCATTTCCATGGATACTATTTATTACCCTCAAAAATCCTTTTTTATAGTGTGTATGCATCTCTAAAATAATTGAGAAATGAATCTGTTAAAGCAAAAATGCAGCCTATAGGTATAAGTCTCCCAAATCTGTAGAGCCTAAGATCAAGCAGTTTTCAGCAGAACTGCATAATTCTCCCATTCATTTCAATGTAAAAAAAGTATTTGTCTTTCAACACTATTACAGTTAAGCATGTGAATAAAAAAGAAGACTTCTGTTCAACATTCTGATCTGCACTTTTGTTTTTTTCAGAAAATGTGAGCCTTGAAGGCTGTAATACACCAGGATGTGTGTTTGTCTTGACTGGGATTTGAACTCGGGTCGCCAGATTGAGAGAGGGCAACTTTTCATCATTTCAACATAACTACCAGACCAGTTTTCTTCCACTTTCTTTCATTTCTTCTGCATAATGTCTTTAACTCATTTGTGGACTCTGTAAGCCAGGGCTGGGGCTCTTTGAGCTTTTTCATTTCAAGGGGGCTACAGAATCCAAGATGGTTTAAAAGGTATTGCTAAAAAGAGAGACAAGCTCTTCTGTGTTAAAATCTGGGCTAAAATCTGGGTTGAAGGCAGTTAAAGATGCAGAAATAAAAAGCTCCGAAAACTTGCTTGCAGACATTGGATTTAAAACCCTCTGATAAACAGGAGTATGATCAACAAAAGAAGGCTGGGATAAAACCACAGAGAATAAAACCAAGCTTGTGATCTGACACTCAGATAGCCTATCCTTTGTTATAAACTCTCCGGAACTAAGCCTAGTAAATAAAATTAAATCGAGACAGTGCCCATTTACATGGGTTGCTTCCAGGGCTGCACGATATTGGAAAAAACTGACATTGTGATTTTTTGGGGGTTTGCGATATACTGTATATTGCGATATATATTGCAATATATATTGCAATATATATTGCGATATTAAAAATAGAAGAATTTTCACCAGATGACTTGAATAGCTCTGTTTGGGAAGAATTTGGTTGACTCACAATGACACCATTGTAGTCATATAATACTGTTTAATCCAGGCTCAGGGGGTTCATCTGTGAATAATAAAGATTGCTGTATATAAAAGGGATCCAGGAGGCTATATATCTGTACAAAATAGAATAGGTTTCAATTTCAGTTGCTTTTTTTCATTTCCCCGATAAATGTAGATAATATATGTCAAAAACAAAAACCCCTTCTATAAAATAAATGCTAAAGAAAATGTTTGTAATGTCTTATCAGGATCTTTGTGCCTATTATAGACTAATGAAAATATAGTTGGATAACATATTGCTGCAAACCAGGATTTTCCTATTGCTTAACAGCATTTAATATAAAATTTATGAAAAGCTCTCTTCTCTAAAGTAAGGGCTGCAGTATAAGCTAGAGAATATGTTTGATAATTTGGTTGACTTTGGTATAGCCTAGTTAACATCAGTACAGTTATTGCAGTTTTATAGACATCAACTCATCATATTAACAGCAAATTAATATTTTAAACAAATCATAGACACTGAGTTTTAACCCATTTCTCTAAAGAGAAAGCATAAGGCTGTAGTATAAACACAAAATCCGTTCCGGGTTTTCAAAATAAATTTCACCCACAGTTCAGTCCAGTTCAAACCAACCGAAATCAGGCTTGGCAATGCAAACCCAGTCCGGGTTTTACCACAGACCCACTCTCTATGCAACTCAAGGTAAACAACAGATTTATCTCCTTTCGCCGTTCAATAACGGACATTCAGCATTCACACACACACTCAAGAGGCATTCACGGCACCGTAGTCTGGTTATGGTCGGTCGGTCAGTCGTTCTGAGGGGATATTCAACCAACTTTGACGGACTCCTGACAAGGAAGAGGGTGATATGCTCCAGGAATTCCCTCACGGAAATAATGCCCCAGGTACAATCCTTCTTCGTCCCACACAGACCCGGAACACAAGGCCGCGCAGGGCGGTAGATCACAGCACGAGACGCGGACTGACATGATGCTAAAAACCATCAGAATGCCACCATCTTCCTCCTTCACTGTCCCCCTCGGCGTCTTCGGACATGCTCAGCTACGCTAATTTCGCTATTTCCTGGATCTGAGTTTGAACGGCGCGGGGCATGGGTGAGTGGCGATTGGTGCTGCCAGGATCATGGGTGTGGAAATTTACACGTGAGGGCTGTCCACAGGATGGTGGGGGCTGTGTGATGAGTGTGTGAACGGAGGCGCTACAGCAGGAGGGAGCGAGAGAGGCTGTGCGTAGCATGGGGCAGCTTGCTGCTTTTATGAAGCAAAACAAAAGTTTGCCTGTTCAAAAAAAAAAAAAAATACTGCACGTCCTGCAATGTGACTATCGCGCATGCGCACATCGTGATGGCGATGTCCAAACGATGTATTGCGCAGGCCTAGTTGCTTCATGTATTGTCTGGGTTAAATTAAAAGAGTCCAGAGTTTCAATAAAATTGGCATGGGTCGTGAGGGACAACAGTCATGTACATTCAAATCACCTAAAATAGGAATCCGGTCATATTTAAAAATAAAATGTGATAAAAACTCTGCAAACTCTTGAATAAAAACAGTGTTGTTTCTGGGGGGTCTATAGATTATTACAATATTGTACGATTAAAACAGGGTCTTTCAATTTAATAATAAAAGCAAAGTGCTCAAAGAAACTAAAAGTGCTGAAAGTGACTAGGGTCCATTTAAAAACCTTCTTGTATATGACAGCCACCCCTCCTGCTCTGCCCTGATAGCCGATTGATTGATGGAGGTGAGTAAAATCAGAGGGGGTGGCTTCAATGAGAGAGGTGTGATTGTCCGGAGCGAGCCAAGTTCCTGTTTAAAAAAAAAAAAAGTCCAAGTCCACCAAAGTCCACCATGCCTGGTGTTGATGGTGGCGGGCCAGTGCAGGTGGAGTGCGGGTGTTGGAAGTCCGGGTGAGCCCCCCCGAGCGCCTGGAGACGGCCTCCTTGAGCATCTGGCAACGCAGTAATCTAGTCGAGGCGGGCCGCGCAGCCTCGTCCACACTGGTGGTCTGCGGATCCGACAGGAGCCAGGAGCCGCCTCCACTGGAATCCGGTCAGCAAGGGGAGGTGGAGCCGTTGCAGATGCAGGGCATGCGTTAGGGTCCCCACTTCCATGCCAGCATCAAAATCGTCCGGGGGCCTCAGACCCTGACAGAGAGGTGGCATGACCGTCCACCAACTCCTTGTTGTGCTGCAGATGAGCAGGCCAATCCCCCAGCTACAGGGCCCTCAGCCGGCCTGTTAGGAGAGTGCACATAGGCCATCCAGGGCAGAGTGGCAGCAGAGGCAGAGACCAGCTGTGGCACCAGAGCTGGCGGCGACAGTCCGGGTGATCCTGGAGGCCAGTTTGGTTCAATATGGGGAAGACTGCAAACTTGACAAAAGGCCAGAAAACCATAATTGATTCTCTCCATAGGATGATTAAGCAGAGGGAAAGGAGGCTGGCTGTTTACAGAGGGCTGTGTCCAAACATATCAATGAAAAGTCTAGTGGAAGGGCAAAGATTCAAGATTCTGACAGAGATCTACAAAAGGTGGAATGATGCGGAAATCACAGCTTTAAAACCACCACATTCAGATGCATCCAGGAGATGGGCTTCAACTGTCGGGTTCCTTAGGTCAAGCCACTTCTGAACTTGTGCCAAAGTAGGAAGCGTCTCAATTGGGCCAAGGAGAAGAAGGACCGGACTGTTAGCCAGTGGTCCAAGGTCCTCTTTTCCAACGAAAGTAAAGTGTGCCTTTTATTAAGAAATCAAGGTTCAAGGGTTTGGAGAAAGACGGGTGAGGAACAGAACCCAAGCTGCTTGAGATCCAGTGTGAAATATCCACAGTCAGCCATGATTTAGGGTGCAGGTGTTGGTAAACTCTGCTTTCTTAAATCCAAGGTCACTGCAATAGTCTACCAGAATGATTAAGAGGACGTCATGATTCCTTCTGCTGAGGATCTGTATGGAGATGCAGATTTAATCTTCCAGCGGGACCAGGGGCCTAAAGTACAAAGGGTGCGTATGCGCATAAACGTGGTGTACACTCTTTTTCACGACAAAGATCAGATGCATCAAGAGTGAAATGACCTTGGAAATGTCCGGTGCCTCACGGCAACTTCAAGGCTGGCATACCCATGTTGGTCCTTCCAGGTCACTTACAGGTGGTGCTGGGAAACCAAAATAAATAAATGTGAAAACAATTGGATCTCAGACTGATCGATGTGCACACCAGAGACACGTGAACAATTAACTCTAATTAAAAATCAACACATCCAGGTGTCTGCAATGACATGAATAGATATAAATAGTGAAGTGATACAAGCTGTGAACAATATACAGTTTAACACAATAGCTCTATTAGAAGTTATTGCAAATGGTGCCATAACAAGAGAGCGTGTATTCAGAGACAGAGAAGATCGACTATTGCATGATAATGACTGGCTCATCAGCCACTTTAAATTGCTAAGGGCAATCCACCTCGAGCTGTGCGCAGAGCTGCGGCCAGCTTTGGAGTGCAACACAGCAAGGAGCCATACACTGCCTGTCCCCATACAGGTGTTGACCACACTGGGGTTGCTTGCAACAGGGACATCCCAGAGGGAGCTGGCCAACCGTTTGGGACTGTGCAAGTGTACCCTGAGCCGAGCCATGCCAGCTGTGTGGAACACAATCATCCACGTCGCGAGAGCCAGTTTTCCTAATGTAATCGGAGCTATCGACTGCACAAACATGCTATAAAAGCGCAATCACATGATGAATTTGTTTATGTCAATCAGAAACGTTTTTATTCGATCAGTGTACATATCATATGTGATGGGCAAATGCAGTTAACCAACATTGTGGCAAGGTGGCCTGGTTTAGCGCACGACTCATACATTCTGAGTAACAGCATGGTTGGGAACAGGCTACAAGCTGGCACTGTGCATGAATTGTTGCTTCTTGGTGAGTAAATGTAATTGTCTTAATCCCCGTGATGCGCAGTGAGCATGTGCGCATCCAAATTCGACCCTGTCTTCATAGCATCATAGTCAGTGGTTCAAGTGATTGACTTGCCGTCTTTTGCTGGTTAAACTACAGTTTAAGATCTTTCTAATAAGCTTCAGATTGTCTCTGTGTGAAAAGTACTTATGTAAAAACCCATGCATGAAGTGTTAAATGTCTTAATCAGCTTCACCTTTTACCCTGTGCACTTCTGCACCAATTTGCAGTGTTTGATCCATGTTAGTATTGTTAAAATTCAATTTGTGTGCTTTTAATTTACCCCAGGCAACCGTGGTTACCCACTTAAGAGTTGGATGATGAGCCCTCTCACAAAACCTCAGACTGACCAA
This sequence comes from Scarus forsteni, assembly GCA_036419115.1. Lineage (NCBI taxonomy): Eukaryota > Metazoa > Chordata > Actinopteri > Labriformes > Labridae > Scarus > Scarus forsteni. The sequence goes on from JAZDUH010000049.1 coordinate 11,960,878, forward strand.
GGGCAGAGGTACAATGACCTCCATTCCTGCACTCCCGCAATTGGTCTCATAAAGGGACGGGGGTACTGCCTGGACAGGAATGGGGCATGCTGCTCTACAATCCTGAGAAGTTGTGCCACATTGTAATGGCGTGTGGTGGTGTCCTCCACAATGTGGCAAGCCTGCATGCCATACCTCTGCCAGAGCAGCATATCCCCAACCAGACAAACAAGAAGCTGCTCCTATAAATGCACACCCTACCCAGGAGGCCATTCAGACCTGCCAACATTTGATTTCAACGATGTAGAACAGGCAAGGACACAGAATTCATTTTTTTCAGTTATTTAATTGATTCATCAAGTGTTTGAGGACACCTACTGGTTTATCAAGGCGATCACTAATGCCACCTATAGCTCTCATAATCTCTCCCTGTGATTCCAGCACAGCACGGGTGAGGACCCGGCCAGAGAATGTGGATGAGCCCATGACGCCGGAGGTGGTGGAAGAGGCACCCGTGCTGTGCTGGAGATGGAGGAGCCTGCGAAGCCAGAGGTGGAGGAGCCAGTGACGTCAGAGGTGATGAAGGAGGCCTCCGATCCTGTGACAGTGAAGGAGTTGTAAACGCTGGAGACGGTGGAGGAAGCCCCCGAGCCTTTGACACCGGAGAAGCTGGAGGAAGCCCTCCAGCTTGTGTCATGTGGCAAATACGTGTCCTTTCCTGTGTTGAAATAAATTCAGTTATCAAACATGAATCAATGTCTATCAAGCGATGTGCTGGTATGTTTTTATTTAATTTTAAAAAAGTTATACTAAAGAATACAATACAAACAGCTATTATGCATGAACCTCGTAGCCTATCTTATAGGGCTGTGAGCAGGCACTATGAACACAAATGTGGTGAGTTATACTAATAGACAGATATTTACCTTGGGGTAATCAGAGTCACCCACATGTGCACCCACCACTCCTAAGAGAGCAGTTACACCTAGTAATGCTGTGGCTCTGATCAAACATGTTGGGCTCCCTCTGCCTATCCCCCACCTGTCTTGGCTGCACTTTGGTCGTGGGCAACAATTCCTCACTTGACATCCACCTTCATGTCTAACCACATTTTTCTTTCTTTTTTTTTCTTCCCCTTGTCTGCATTATCTTTTCAGCTGAGCACTGTGTCCGTTGGCAGCATTGGAAAGACCAATGTTTTTTTTTAGCAGTGAGAGGTAAGTAAATATTAATCACTGCTACAGTGACCATTGCCAGCCCTCCCTGTAGGCTACTCCATTAAATCAAACTTTATTTAACCCCTGATGTTAGCTGATGGGGAGGGCCGTACCACACCACTATGTGAAAGAAGGGTAAATAGTGACAGACAGGATGAGACAAGACAACTGGGAGGAGGACAAGCAGGTAGCAAGGCGACCCCGTGGGACGAGTACATAGACCCAGAAGCTCCGGAGCACAGGAAGCAAGCCACAAAACACCCCAGCATCCCATAGGAGGCTGTCAGGCCAGTGGGCCTCACAGGGCATTTGGTCAAATCTGGTTATCTAGATGGAAAGATACCCCCGACTCCCATCATCAGAGTATACTTATCGTCATGGGGTCCAAGGGAACTATGCTACTCCAAAGAGTAGAGGAGAGAAAAGAGAGAAACTGAGCAGAAGGGCAGTGCTAGCTTGTGTATTGTGGGTGTGTGTGAGTGGGTGCATGTGTGTCGAGAATATCGGCAGGTAAATATTGTAAATATTGTAGGAAGCTATTGTTCCCGATGCCAAACTCTTGGACCAGGTGGTGAAATGGAACCAGGCTGTTACTGTCAAAATATGCTTAAGATGTGTGATGCCTTTTTCAGCCCATGCATGCAGGTGAAGTGGTTTTCTAGTGACTTAGAAAATCAGTGCTATGCCAGATTGGAGTTTATTTGGATGGTGCAAGTTTAGAGTTTGTTATTTTTTGGAATTCCCACCAGGTGTTCAGTGTCTAAGAGATAGTTCCTGCTTTGAAACAAGGATGGTGCTTTATGCTTTGACTGAGGAATGGGAGGTCTGAAATAGGTTTGTCTTCACAGATTGTTCTATATATCCAACTAGGTGATATCTGATTGAATTGGATGCGTCCATTTGTATATATATTGTAGTTGATTTGCCAGAGAGTAATGGTGGATGTTGCTATGCTGGTATCTACCTGTTGTAATGACGAATAATGGATTAAGTTGAATAATCTATGGGTGTTACTGAATGACTGTTAACCTTTGATTAAGCCAATCTGATCGTGGTGGATTATAGAAGGAGTTATGTTTTCTATCCTGTGTGCTAGAGCTTTACTGATGATTTTTATATCTACATTGATTAAAGAGATGGGACGATAGTTTGATGGGAGGGTTGGATCTTTATTGGGTTTCTGAATGAGTGAAATTTTAGCAGTATTCATATGTGTTGGGAATCTAATTTTATTTCAGTCATTGCTCTCATAAAGGGAGGGGATATAATAGGCCAAAGTGTTTATAGAATTCAGCAGCTAAGGCTTCAGGACCTGGTGCTTTGTTGTTTGGCATAAGGTGTAGGGCTGCAGAGAGTTCTGTTTCTGTTACCCGGGGAACCAGGGTGGGGCAAACCCGCAGACAGCACCTGTCTCAACCAACCACCCGCCCACCCGGCCCCAAGCCAGCCCCACCCCCAGCACCCAGCCACCCCCATCCCCCCCTGGCAGACCAAAGGCCCCAGGCCCCCCGGAAGCCAAGTACCTCAGGACCAGCCCCCACCCCAGGAGAAGGAGGCCCTCGAGCCAATCCTGTAAGGCTTGGCCTGACAGCTGCAGCAAGGCTAGGTGGGGCAGGTGTGGATGTGCGGTAAGGTCAAGGTTAGGTCCTGCCCTCCAGAAGAGCCGAGGCCGAGAGGCAGCCATGGGGACCACCACCCCAATGCCCAAGGGGGGGCCCAGGCAACCCACACAGAGCAGCAACCTTAGGCGGCCACCTGCGGCAAAGGTCCCCAGAGAGCGACAGGCCGATGGATCCCACACCACAGGCCACCAGGGACACATGACCCAGCAGAGCCCACCCGTCCCAGGCCCCCACCCGCAGGCCCCAGAGCCCAGCCGCACCAAAAGCCACCGACACCTCCCCACGTTTGGAAGAGCTCCCCAGCAAGAGTCATGGTAGATGGGGCTGAAGCCCACCAGCCGCACCAGGCCTAGACTAGTTTTGCACCCCCTATCCCCCGTGCTTTTGTGTATCTTTGATCCCAGACAAAGTTACATTATCCCTCCACCGTGATTGAGTGCAGCTAAGTGAAATGTGGTGCAATAAAACTGGGGAAAAACAGGTTGATTGGGGGCCTACCGACCTGCCCTCTCACTGCCTGCCCCAGACAAGTGGATGTTCTGTAGCATTAAAAACAGAGGGAAGATGAGGCAGGTGGGAGGCAAGCAGAGAGGGAACACAACATAAAACAGATTGCGCCCACCCTCCCGCACCCCATGTCTTGCCTCCCCCTCAAGGTGATTGCTCAGCCAAAGCATATGTTGCAAATGGCATAAGAAAAAGAGAGGGTGGGGTGCAAGAAAAAGAATTAAAGGCAAAAAACATCCTGATGCATTACTGCAACCAACTGGTAAGTTTGTTTATTCTTAAACTGGTGCCCTCACAAGCTTGATGCATTCAGCTTGCACTAGTTGATTTGTCACAAGTGGGCTAGTGTGTACTTCAAGTCTTTTCAAAATCTGTAAAGACTGAATGTGTCCCGCTAAAAAAAAAGTAAACATGTTTGATTGACTGTGACTGCAACTGGGGACTTGGGTCGGGTCAGTTTCACTCACACACTAGCAGATTGTTAACTAGACATGCTGACTGTTCCCAGAGTGATGCATAATTTGCCCACCTGGGAATAGTGGGTAAAATCTAGCAAAAAAAATCTTGTCGAGTGTCCACAGCTTTACCAGCACTGCACAACACCATCAATTACTAAATTTCCATTTTTGTAAATTGTTGGATATCTAATCTTCATAGTTAGTTTAACAGAGTCAGTACTACATTTGATGAATTCAGGTATTTACTGTCCAGGGATTATCTTTACACCATGGGAGTGTAATAGTGTGTTTTGGTATTCCAGCTAACTTTAAGCCCCTGTATAATTAGTGAGTTGGTCATCATTTTATTACATACTCAATGTTTCTGTTCGATCAATCATAACATTGTTGTGAGACTCTTTCAAGAATTAACAAAGAAGTAATGCTTTATGTACCTTTATTTTCTTGAGAATATATAAAGTACTGTATTTTGGTCAGTAATTGCCCCTACTGTGTTGTGATACATGTGCATTAGAGATTCTCTCTCAGTCTGCATTTGGAGCTGAGAGAGACAGTACTCTGAGAGGAGACAAGGATGTAAACTGTCACATGTTGTATCATTACAGACGCATTCAGTAAAAAAGATCCAAAGAGAGCTGTGGTGTCATTGTGATTTTTAAGTATATTCCAAACCTGCCACACAAACTTAAGATGCAGGTATGGAAGTGCACAGACATGTGAACTGTCAAGTCTGTGTGTTGTATAACTAGCCTGTCAACAGCTCACTTAGCCCCTCAGGCTGCTCAACGCAAATAAAAGTGTGATGAAATTTTGTAGCCCTCGCACCAAGGAAGCCATTGTCTTTCAGCTCTTGTGGCAGTTGAGTTAGTCCAGCTCTGCATGATATCAGTATTCTATTAAAAAAACCTTTCTTGGAGAAACCAGAAAGAGTTGTGGGTAGAGGAGGGGTTGAGGGACTCACACAGTGATTTCGTCTTCCCTTGTGCGAAACTCCCCTGTGACTTCCTAGGAACACACAAACAAAAAGAACACAGCTCCTATCACATTAATCATGGCCTGTGGATGCATTTGCACTTGCTTCACGAACAGCGCAACAAGAGAATAACAAGAGTGAAAGATATTAAGGAAGAGAATGGGATTGCAGAGAATCTGGGTTAAAGAATGTACTTGTGTGTATTTGTGTGTTATAGTGATAACAGTGGAATACCACTGGAGATGTCATCAGGGATGCTTTGTGTTCATGAATGTTTAAAGCAGGAGAATTCAAACCATTTGGAACAATCATGGTCTCTGTGAGCTGTTGTGTGTGTATGTTAGAGGGACTGGGTCAGTTTAGGCATACTGCAGGTGCAAAATGATTGTCTCTCACTATACTGTGGCAATAGGCTGTCACTGATCAACCATGATGACTTACTCTAATAGCTGACCAACATTTCTGTGTCAGCATTTGATGTGGGTTTATGTGTGCACATGTGTTTTTGTTACAGTGTATCTTTGATTAATGTGAGTTTGTGAGGAATGAATGCATACTTATCTTTTAAATATGCTGAGATTAATCAATCTTAAATGATAAATTATTGACAAATCACATGATTCAAAGTATTTTATTAATTATAATTTATTTGGTGTGCCGGTTTGTTGAAGTGTTACGCAACATGTCATGTCAATCAATCAGTCAGTCAATTAATCAACCAATCTTTATTGAGCCCCAGTTCATGACAGGTGTTATCTCAAAGCACTTCACAATGGAGCAAGTTGAAGCTATAGTCATCATTTCATGATACAAATAGATGCATTTGTACAGATACGCACAAATAATTCTATATACACATACAGTATCTTACTAAGGTAAGTACACCCCTCACTTTTCAGCAAAAAAATGTACTATATATTTTCATGGGACATCACTGAAGAATTGAAGCTTAAAGGTTTGTGAGTGTACAGCTTGTATAACAGTGTCAATTTACTGTCCCCTCAAAATAACTCAGCACATAGCCATTGATGTCTAAACTGCTGGCAACAAAAATGAGTACACCCCGAAGTGAAACTGTCCAAATGGGGCCCAAAGTGTCAATATTTTGTGTAGCCACCATAATTTTTAAGCATTGTCTGAACCCTCTTGGGCTTGTAGTTCACCAGAGCTCCACAGGTTGCCACTGGAATATTTTGTCCTCTCCTCCATGATGACATCACAGAGCTGGTGGATGGATGTTAGAGACCTTATGCTCCTCGACCTTCCTTTTGAGGTCACCCCACAGATGCTGAATAGGATTTAGGTCTGGAGACATGCTTGGCCAGTCCATCACCTTTTCCCTCAGTTTCTATAGCAAGGTAGTGGTTGTCATGGAGGTGTTTTTTGGTGTAGTTATCATGTTTGATTCTGCCTTTCTGCCCAGTTTCCAAAGGGAGAGGATCATGCTCTGCTTCAGTTTTTCACAGTACATGTTGGCAATCATTGTTCCCTCAATGAAGTGTAGCTTCTCAGTGCCAGCAGTATTAATGGAACCCCAGACCAAAATGCTTCAAAATCAATCAGTCAATCAATCTTTATTTGTTTAGTGCCAATTCATAATAAGTGTTATCTCATGACACTTTATAATAGAACATAAAACTCTTCATTTTATGGATACATAATATGAATATATACTTTTGTACATAGTTACAATATACATATACAAATAGATACAAATATATAGGACCAACATGAGTCCATAAAGTCAATCATGAATGCCCCATCATGGTGGCAAGAAAACACCTTCTGTTGAGCAGCAGAAAGTCTTGAACGTGGATCCCAGTCTCATGATGAACACCAAATCCACATGATGCTGTGTTGGGTGTGTGTGGGCGAAGGAAGGAAGGTAAGCAGGATCAAGTAGTCAAAAGTAAGAACTAATAGTAGTGACATGTCCATGGACTAATCATAGACTTGTTTTCATCATATTTGTTTCAACTGAAAATGAATTTATTACAGATTCTTGAGATGCTACATCTCGTTTTCAGGAGGGTCTTCATGTCTGTATGATTGTGGGGATAATTTTATAGATAATAATCAATAACAATGAAAATAAGAATTTATGGTAGTGACAAACTCATGGATGCTCAGACCACAAGTGCATCCCTACCATATTTGTCTCTATTAAGTATAAATGTATTAAAGGAAGGCATCTTTAGATGTGAAATCCCATTTTCAAGGACCGCATGCCTATGTGGTGCTAAAAATAGTAACTATTGATGTATCAACCATGGATAGAGAGATCATGCTGATATCTACATTAACAGATGTAATGATCATGAGCTGGAATGTGGAAAATGAAATGGCCAAAAAAATGTTATGTCTGTAATTGTAGTTATTGAGGCTTCGTGACTCCACAGCAGCAGGCAGTCTCCACCAAAGATCCCGGGCCACCTACAAGACAATAGCCAGAGACAAGTATGGGAGACAAAGGCATATATGGAGAAAGAGATTGGGCCTTTGATGATATACTGGATACTCTACCCGTATCTCCTCCTCATCCTCCTCGCAATAATGTAGCCTTCTCCTTTTTTTTAGATCACGTTCAGAATAAAGATTAAATCCTTAGGTAAATCCTTAAGACACCCAGTGACTTACATGTATTTTCTCTCTTTTATTGCCGCCTTTTTTTTCCATCAAACTTCCAGCTGCCGTCAGGTTAAGTTTCCATTATGACAAACAGCTGTAATCCGACATCAGATGTTACGGGACAGTTAATATGAATACAAATGTACATGCTTGTTTAGACGGTTACATTATAGTGATTGCTATGATTGTTTATTTCATTAAAATGTGCCTGATGCTCTGGAAACCTCTGAGGGTTTGGTGACGTGTGCGCACATGTGCGTCTATCACCAAACTACAGCTGCAGAGGGTGCGCTTCGGCTGCACGGAGAATAGACCAGATGAAATCAACACTGCGCAGTGCGCTCCAGGCTCTGTGCAACCTGCGCCACAAAATTAGGGCCCATTGTGATAGAAAGAGGGAATAGAGCCCATTGTGCCAGATTCCCCTGATAGTCTAAGTCTATTGTAGCTTAACTATGTGTCCAAACTATGGACTAGGAGCTGGTTCCTAACTGAAAGCTTTATCAAAAAGGAATGTTTAAGTCCAACCTTAAAGGTACAGGGGGAGTCTGCCTCCTGAACTGTGGTCAGTAAATGGTTCCAGAGAAGGGGAGCCTGATAACCGAAGGCTCTACCTCCCATACTACTTCTAAAGACTGATGGTACCACAAGCAGGCCAGCATTTTGGGAGTGTAATGTTCTAGAGGGGTTGTATGGTGCTACAAGCTCTCTGAGATAATTTGGAGCTGGTCCAATAAGAGCTTTATAGGTGATAAGAAGAGTCTTGAATTCTGTTCTATATTTTAATGGGAAACCAATGCAGAGAAGCTAATACAGGAGTAATGTGATCTCTTCTCCTAGCTCTAGTCAGTACATGTGCTGCAGCATTTTGAACAAGCTGAAGCATCTTAAGCAACTTGCTGGGACAGCCTGAAAGAAGAGAATTACAATAGTCTGTATTGTCTGAGTTTTGGAAATTTTGGTCATCTGGGTCCTAATGTCCTTTACACAAACATCTAGTTTCGATAACCAATTTGTCTTACCTGGATTCATTGATAAATACAGTTAAGTATCATCAGCCTTACAACGAAAATTAATTCCTCATTATATTACCAAGAGGAAGCATATATATGGGGAAGAGCATTGGACCCAGCACAGAGCCTTGAGGAACTCCATAACTTACTTTAGTGTACACAGAGGACTTGTTGTTCATGTATACAAAGTGGTATCTATCAGATAAGTAGAACTTAAAGTCCTTTAGAGCAGCCCCTGTAATCCCGAGAAATACCTTTAATGTGTGTATGAGAATATTATGATCAATGGTGTCGAAGGCAGCACTAGAATCAAACAAAACAAGTACTGAGAGAAGTTCCTTATCTGAAGCTGAGAGTAGATTGTTAGTTTCTTTAACAAAATCAGTCTCAGTACTGGGATAAGCTCTAAATCCTAACTGAAAGTCCTCAAACAGGCTGTTGTTCTGAAGGAAGTCACATTGCCGATCAGCCACTTCTTTCTCCAGGATCTTTGAAGTGAATAGAAGGTTTGACATAGACCTGTAGTTATCTAGTCTTCCTGAATCAGGGTTAGGTTTTTTAAAGAAGAGGTTTGATGACATCTACTTTTACTAGACTGTGGTATGTAGCCTGTTGATAGAGATATCTGTCGTACTTCATATGTGTATACACACACACACACACACGTGTGTGTGTGTGTGTGTGTGTGTGTGTGTGTGTGTGTGTGTGTGTGTGTGTGTGTGTGTGTGTGTGTGTTTGATTGATGGGAAACTGGCAAACCAATCCAGGCTCTGTCATAAGCCACTGCATAATGCCAAATGGCATTTTCACCGAGTGGCCGGCTGAAAGGAAAACATGGTTAGATTTTGGTAACTACCCAAATTCGGATGCATCCAGGAATATTTGCAAGGATTTATAAACACTGTAACATAGGACAGTTTTTCTGTTTTTGACCATAACTTACTTGACAATAGTCAGAATGTCCTAGTGAAAGTTTGATTTAGATAGAGCACAGCACTATTCTGTGTGCGCATGTTATGTGACTGTAATATGTGTGCATAAATGTGTGAGTATGGCCTTGGACTGCAACCATGCAGATTAGGTCATCTTGTGCTGCCATATCTGGTCGCATCAAGTATTCAGCAGCAGTGGTGCTTACCTATTCACTTACAAGGAAGCTGGGCACAATTAGCTGTGAAATTAACATGGCAGAATTAAGCCTGGACCAATATCCCGGGGAAATTAAACCACAGACAAATCATTTAACCACATGCTAAACATTTACAACCATTTGCATTTTTATTGCACCTGAAAAGACTGTGCTCAGCCCACTATCACTAAGAGACAGGAAGTTCTTCTTTATTATTGTTATGTTGTCCCGTAAGGAAACACATTGGCATTTTGCCATGGGCATAAGGATGAAAATGAAAGTTCTCATTTTAATGCTCACAGGTTTGGAGTGTTGTCATTACAAATTTGAACAAGGCAAAAAAGACTGGAAGGGGATACAATTACTTGTTTGCTATGCAAAAACCCCTGTTTTTATCCCTCCAAATATAAACAAGCCTTAAAAGATCACAATTTTCAGAGGAGCACAGCTGAGTCAGGTCAGCAGTTTGGCAGCTGACAGGTTCTTTCAGTCTGTGATGTCAGAGCTATTTAAAGTTTCAATAGAAAGGTTCAGGACCAGGTGCTAGGGGCAATGAAACATAAGTGGGGTGAAGAGTAATCCTGGTTAATCATGTTCTCTTCATTCCTCTGCAGGTTATTGGGATGTGCAGACACACTCCTCCACGGTCTTCTCGCTCTGTCACATCCCCTCCTCTCCAGCCTCCCGTTGCTCCTAATACTTACAACACTCGGCTCTCCTCACATGACACAGATGAGACTTTGGCCAGCCTTCGCAGGTGAGGAAATCAAGATCTGTAACCCACTCGGAGAGCATTCCAGCTAATGACATAGTTAAGCACTCCTGCAGACCACTGCAAGGGATTTTTTTTATATATACTGTATTTGAGACAAAGAATGTCTTTTGTACACATCTCATGAGTAAAGAGAGAATCATGCTATTTTCACGTGATTGTCTTATAGCCCCCTTGCCATAATAAGAATAAAGAACAATTTGCAGGCTAGAGACCCCAGTGAAATACTTTTTCTGGAAATAGTTGAGGAAACATATATAGATAAAATGTATACATGTAAATACAACTACTTAGTCATTGTTGTATGTTTGATTTTACCTCGACATTTGAATGTCTGACTAGCTATGACATAACAAGAGGGAGCATCATTTAGTTTGATTATGTTACACATGAATACATGTATAGTTTTTTGTGTGATGATTTTATTCATAGAGAAGACTATTGTATTGAATTGAATTGAATTTTCGATTTTTCACTGAATTGTTTTAAAATGATGTATGGATTTATGCAGAGTCATCACAGTCATCACATATATGGGCCATTCTACCGAATTTGTCCAAAGTGCAGGGTTGGAATTTTTTTTTTTTTTTTAAGTGTTTTTTTTCCCCAAAACTTTGTCCATACATACTGTATGTTGTACCATATCTAAGGCACATATATCTTGTATAGTGCAGTCAATATTCATATTTTTTATTTCTGCCTGTTCTTGAAATGTTTTTTCTACTCCCAAAATGTGTCACAACCGAAACATAGCAACACAATGCAATAAACGGTATTATATTAATCTGTTCATATTGTACTTCCATTTCCCCTCTAAAGAATATTTTTACAAATTTTTCTTGAAGGGTTTTACAACAAAATCAATAAAAATGATATTTTAAACATTTTTCAAAGTTCAATTTCTAAGAATCATCAGAATCAAAATCCAATCTTTTCTTGTAAAATGAATTCCACTGATTATATAGATCTCAGAGTTAATCAGTTATGAAATTGAACATACATTTAAAGAATAGTCATCATAAAATGTTAGTTGATGTCTCAATGGGCTCTAATTTCGTGGCGCAGCTCAGGGGGCGCAAGCCTGGCGCACCCCGCGTAGTGTTAATTTCGTCCGGCGCACCACCGTGCGCTGCCAATTTGACAATTTGGTAGACCGTCTGCACAGAGATGGGTGTGACGGCGCACCAAGGGAGGTGTCGACAGATTCGAGTGGCGCAGTGACAATTTCGTGCCAAAAAACTGTGCGGAAGGTGCGCTCAAAGCTCACCAGCTCCAACCTGGTCTATCTTCGGCGCAGGGCGGAGCGCACCCTCCGCAGCTGTAATTTGGTGACGAGCGCACATGTGCGCACGCCTCAGAGGCAGGTTTCCAGAGTGTCAGGCACATTTTAATGCAATAAACAATCACAGCAATCACTATTTAATGTAACCGTCTGAACCAGCAGATACATTTATATCTATATTAACTGTCCCGTCACATCTGATGTCGGATTAAAGCTGTTTGTCATCATGGAAACTTAACCTGATGGCAGCTGGAAGTTTGATGCACATCTTACAAGTCAACAATAAACAGCCTTAACATCTGATACTGAGTATATATCTGGCTTCTCTCATTTCATGAAATTCAAAGAAAAGAGGGAGAAAAAAGACGAAGAAAAAGGAGAGAAAATAAATGTATATGTCACTCAGGATTTTCCTGTGATTTCCCATATTCCTCTATTTTAGTCTTTATTTTTAACGTGATCTAAAAAGATGGAGTACATCATTGCAAGGAGGATGAGGAGGAGACACTGGGAGAGTATACAGTATATCACTAAAGGCTCTGCTATTTGGCGATGACAAACCAGGAGTGCAGGTGGATCACAAGTATTATGAATGGATTAGCCAGCGGGTGTGAAACTGTCTCTTATTTTTTTACTCCTATTAATGACAAAGGAACAGATTACATCTGTCCCGGGAGCCGGCACACACGGTGACGCGCCCCGCTGTCCATTCAGACGAATCAGACGCTGCACCTCGGCCGCAGCGCATTTAAAGGCGAGGAGAGGCGCTCATTTGATTGGTGAAGACAGCGATCGGCTGTGTTAATCCCACTCACGTCTATTCTCCTCCTACTCTGACATTTGCGCGGAGAGGCAGAGACGTGGGCATGGACGCGCTCCTCTGCGCCTCCTCTGCGCCTTGAGTGCACCTCTCTTGGCACTGCAGGAAACTTGCAAAGTGCGCAGGTCACACCCTATCTGCGCGGCGAAGTCCGGCGCAGGGCAGGTGCGCCTGCGCTTGCGCCTGGTCTACGAAATTAGAGCAACATATCTTTTATTTTTTACAAAACACCCAGTGTTTCGGTTGTGACTGCACTGTTTCGGTTGTGACTGCACTATTTTGGTAGTGACCCCTATTTTTTTGTTTGCAAGTTTGTATCATATTCCCTCCACCTTATTGCTTAATATTAACTTCTAACACGTCTTACATTATAGTCAGTGTTGGGGAAGTTACTTTTAAAAAGTAGTGTTTGCTCGTTACTCGTTACATCTGAAAAAAGTAACTCTTTACTTTACTTAGTTACCCTCTATGAAGAGTGACTTCTCAAGTTACTTTTCCGTTACTTTTACATTGCTTGATCATGGACAGAACCCCATATCTATTCCTAAATGTGAAGGCCTACAAAAAGTTCTACTACAGAGAACTTAACAGTTTTTTGTGCTCTTTACTTTACAAAATGTCACATACCCTGTGGAATGAGAGCTCCTGCCCAGTGTTTCCACATTTTGCTTCTGAAATAAGCAACTTGGTCAATAAAAATAAGCCCAAAATAAGCAACCTCCAGCTATTTCCTTTCCTAATGTGATATACTACTTTTTAAAAAGAGAAGTCTACACAAAGTGTGTTAATTTTCGTCTACATTACATTTCAATATCACAGTGCTAAGTATCTATTCAAGAAAAGACCGTCGCTTATAACAAGCAGACCTGGCAACTTTGGCTCTGGAGCATGCGCCATGTGTGTGAGTGTGTTTGGGGGCGTTCATATAACCAGGAAACAAGGAAGTGAACAAACTACCTACCGCAGTCATGTTTTCCTTTATGTTAGTAGCTGAAAGATAATCAGGGGGATACACACAGACTTAAGAGCCCCAAGAAGCAACTTCACGTCTGGAAACAAGCCCAAAAAAACGCGACCTGCAGCCGTGACTCACGAGATTTTCAGCCTTTAGACGCTGATAACGAGCGGACTTGGCAATGCTGCTCATGTCTGTGCTAGCAGCTGAGAGGGCAGCTTCAGTGTCAGATCTGTCCGAGGGAAATGTAACGTCGCGCTGCATTAAAAAAGGAACTACGTTTCGTTACCAAATTTTCAACAGTAGCGCGTTACTTCACTTTTTACCCGAAAAAGTAGTTTTGTTACTGTAACGCGTTACTTTCTAACGCATTACACACAGCACTGATTATAGTGCATTACACTGGGAATATTATGAACACAAATGTTTATAATAATAACCCATGAGCACGTGCGGCGACTGTCGCAATGCTGCGTTCAGTAACCTCTGAACTGGGAGTGACATCATCTCCGACTTATCGGCGTTCCAGTTGAAGTCAGAAAAAAACATGCCGATCTACCAGGCTATTGTTAGCTGTTGTTAGCGTTGTTGTTCACAAATATCACATGAAGAATGTGATTATGACTATGGCAGCATTTTTATAAGTATAAGTCTAACAATACTATGTATACAGCTGATCTAGAGCGACACACCCCAGTCAGGAGTGCAAATAAATTGATTATTACAGGAGCTAAATAACTGTTCACACTGGGGGCATCCATCTTCGATTGTCAACTCGGGGGTGGCGAGGATTAACCAAGCTCCCAGTAGGAAATTCCGACTCCGGGGGACGTTTCAGTTGTAGTTTCCAACTCGGAACTCGAAAATTCCAACTTCTGACTACAAATGGAACGCACCAAAAGACCCAAGCCAAAGCGTGTGTTTGTTGTGATGCTAATAAATGCAGCTCGGACCTTCCTCAGAACTCTGCATTGCTTTACAACTTCTTTTTTTTTTTTTTGAACTTTATTTTTATTGCAAAACTGGCAACACACATACAACATTCATTTTGACATTTGAGTTTTTTTTTCCTTTTACATTTTCTTTTACAGTTTCCAGCTGTATCCAGATGCTTTAGTGACATGTTGAGTATACATAGAAAGGTAATTACATTAATCAATTACTCCATTTAATTAGGCAAAAATAAATTAATTAACTTAAATTCAATTCAATTGCCGAAATATATAAAATATATATAAACATAAAATTAAGAAATAAATAAATGAATAAAAACTAATAATAATACGAAATCAGGAATCTGGAGATGAATGATAGAAGGGAAAGAGAAGAAAAAACAGGAAGATCCAAGATGGTGGTTGTGTAGTGTGTTCTGGTATCCACTCTCTGCCATCTTCCACAATATGAAGATGTGGATGATCTTATTACAAAATTATAGCCATAACTGGGCTCCATCTTTTGATGAAGATGTCTGTTTGGAGTCTCAAAGAGTATGTGATCTTTTCCATTCGATATATTTCCCATACTTTTTCAGCCCACATATGGTATGTTGGGGGGGGTGTGGTTTCAACCATTTGATCGTGATGCATTTAGTGGGTGCTGAACAACTTCTTTTTTCAACAACTTACAGGATGCAAAGTGATGAGGTAATGTATCTCTTTCTAGTTACGTAGCGGTAGTTTTTGATGTGTGACAAAAAACAATTTTTTGGAAAACTTAGTATCGTAGTTTTGTAGGTGGCTATATATCACTACTTACAGCTTGGTGCTCTAAGACGTGTCCGAATAATATAAATTTGCTCTAGGTTTAATTGTCTTGTTCCTGAAATTGAGTATCCAGGCCAGTCCAGCCCTGTCCGACCCGACTGGAAGGCTAAGGAATAGCATTTATAGATAACCTATTTTGATGCTACGAAACTCAAGGATAAGTGTGTATTTCCATCAGGCATATATCTAAAAGTGAAACTTTTTTGTAATTATTTCAAAACTCCTCACAGTCCCTTTAAAACATCTTTTTTTTTAAAATACACACATCAGAAAGTGTTATGCAAGAACTTTAATGAACTTAAAACAAAACAAACAACTTCTTAAGAATAACATGGTGAACACCCTTGGGCTTAAAGTCTAGTTTTTCAAATATTTTGTTTTGCCATATTGGTGTTTTGTTCATTTCTCCCTGTTGCTTTCTCCTGATGCTTTGTAATTTAAAACATGAATCAGCATTATCTACATGTTTTAAGAGGTAATAATGATCAAACATTGACTTAAGTAAGTGGACCATTACATGTTGTCACAACCGAAACGATCGTGTCACAATCGAAACTCTACCATCTGTTTCGGTTGTGACAATTTTAGCTAATTTTAGCGAATAGCGAAAAAATGCTACTAGGCACATGGCCAGCAAATGGATGTTTCAACAGGTGTACATCCATAAAAACATAATATGTTGCATTAAACCTCCAAAAGTTTACCTAATTGCAGAGAATATGTGTTTGGTAGTGACAATTAAAATGTTCCAGACAGATTTTCAGATTTTGGAACACATTTACAGTAAAAATGATTTACTCCAAACTGATGAGAGGTAACTACTCACCATAATGCCATGAGGTAGAGGGATGCTGAGTCTCTGCCTGATCAAAAATGCAGGGGTGTGGCTAAAAACCAGGCTCAACCTATGGTAAAACTAATAATTAAAACTTTAATTTTGAAGCATTTTTAGTGAACAGAGAGAGTTTTGAGTGTTGACAGTGTTTAATCTAACCTCACTTTACTTTATCAGAGATCCAATCAGTATTTTAATAACACAATGCGGAGAGAGACAAACCAGAACATTTACTTTCATGTTGTAAATAAATGGACTAAATGTCCTTTCCACTTATATTTATGAAACAGGTACACGTAGAAGTACTGACCCATCTTAACAGCAAGTAAATTCTAGAGCAAAAATGTTAAATGCTTTTAGCATAACATGAAACTAGAGCATGGACTCTTAAAAACCTACCACTGTACATTGATTATAATTACAGTGAGAGTCCCCTTTAGTAACCTAATATGACAATATGAGGGGATAATAGCATTTTTAGCAGCTTCTCTGAAAATGGGCACTTTCTCAGCTAAATTTTTGCCATTGTCTTTTAAAAACCATTCAGAATCAAGACCGACAACGGACATCAACAGGAAGGGTTTTGTATTAGTGTCAACTGATATACATGCAAGTTGCCTCTTAAACCAAGACTATGTAGTTTTTCAAACATAATATAATCCTTCGATATTCGTTGAGATGGTCCACCACTTTACAATGAGTTCAATGAAACCTCTGTTGTGGTCTGAAGTGGTCTGTATCCCTTTAACTGGCGCTATGTAACTTCGGGGTGGATGGTGGGAACCCTGCCACACTAAAAAACTACACGTTTGGACTGCTTTACGGCATACGTCACTTCCCCCGATTCCCGATTCGTTCACAACACGGAAGTCTTGGCAAAAGCCAATCGCGGAGCTGTAACCATGGCGGAGGCAACAACGTTAGGAAGAGAAAAGTTTTGTCGGAGGATACAAAACAAAGACAGCAAGAGAAAAACAAGCGGAATGCTCGGACAGGAATAATCATTGGTTCGGCGTTCACTTGCTGTGTGAAATAAAATACGAGGAGGGATGTCCGACTACTATCAGGTATGTTGGCCGACTAATTTATGACAAAGTTCCTCAAAAAACTTGACAGGAAAAAAGTACAGCACAACACATCCAGAACGTACCAGTATGTAGTTTTGTTTAGACCTATTTCAAGTGTGTGATATCACTAGCTCGTCGTTGTCTTTACTTTTATTCATACACTTACACTTACACTTATTCATACACTTACACTTACATTTACACATACACTTTATCGCTTCAACAGGACCGGGGCGGGGGCGACTTCACGGTAATAAAACCAAGTTGAACTTAGTGATTTTTAACATCTTCATTTAGTCAAAAATAAATACATTACCTCGTCGCCATCCATCCTGCAAACAGCTGCTGAAGACAGGAGAATACTTTTAGCGAAGTCCTGGCTTCTGTGATTCGCCTACAAAACAAATGCACGCGACCGGCAGATCTGTATCCTTACGACAGTATGCGCGCGCTAGAGCTCATGGGTAGTTGAGTTCCCTATCCGGTCAAGCGGAGATCTTCCGTAGTGCTGCTTTAAGTGAATTGATTGTGTCATCTGGTAAAATCACGAGCAAAACCCCCTCAATATGCTTCCACTACCTAAATCTGAAACCCTTTAGTTATTCTGGAAGAGCCTGCTGTTTTCTGTGTAACTTTCTTTCTCCTGTCCATAAATATTTTTTTCTTTGACACGGCATCTGTCATGTTTAAACTATCCAAAGGTTTGTTCTTTTGTCTTTATATGTTTTTTTATGTCCTGTCTTTGCCTACTGTAGGGAGTTCATATCCAGCCTGAGGCGCTTCAGCCTTTTTTACAGTGGCTTTGGGGAGGCACTCTGCAGCCGTGAGCCAGCTCCAGTGAACAACTCCCTCTGCTGGAATGGACAGGAAATGACAGACAGGTTGGACAAATAATTGATATCAGTTAAAAACTCTACAAAACATTACATCCTTTACCCTTAAACTGCAAAGAAATAATAAACCTATTGTGCAACTCACTGCCTGAAGGAAGTTATTGACTTTCTAAAGATCACACAAAATTGTCTGCGCAGAGTCTTAAATTCCTGTTACTGTAGCAGCAGATCAGCATTTGTGTAGGTGATTTGAAAGGCAAGTTTGCTCCAAGCTGATTAGCTGCACAAGAGTAAGACTGTAAATCTTAAACTTGGCTCCATGGGATGTTATTAATGTCAGGCATACTATCATCTTCTACTTGTTCAGTTAATTTATAGTTTGATCTGTCCTCTATAATACATCTCCTGTTCACCTCACAGACCTCTATTGTTTTTTCTTAATATTTAATTTCATCCTGTTACCTCCAAACATCACAGCTTCCTCCTGTCCAAATGGTCTGCCCACAACCCCAAATTCAGTTTAGCTTGGACAGGTATTCCTCACCTTTTATTTTTACCATCTTGCTTTGTGAATTATTTATGGACTTAAATCATTAAAATAGCATACCTTTAAAAGCAGCTTACTGTGTTACCTCTTTTTCAAAGAGGAATTGAGAACAACTATTTCTTTCTAAGATCTTTCTTAATCATTAAAAGAGAGTCTGACTAGAGGATAGAGGTATCAAATGTGACATCAGGGAAAGCTGAACAAACTGCATTATTGCAAGCTGGATTAACCAGTAAGTTAGGGGAGTATTAGCCTTGCAAAGCAGACAGACCTGCCTGATTCTGGAATCCTGCAGGTCCGTCTTGCCAGCCTCCATGTCCAATGAATTCACTTGGCTGAATTCTTAACGACCCATTCAGGCAAGAGAGGCAGCAGCAGCAGAATGCAGACTTCACGACAACTGGAGGTTGAGAGCCAGAAGTTGAGAACAGACATGCTGATTAGCCTATTGTCCTCATGGCTACCTAGTGAAACTCTGCCCTCCTCAGAAGTTTACTTGTAGGGATTGTCTTTGACGTAAAAGGCCGTTAGCTGTTAGCAGCTAAGTGAACGGCTAATGGCTAACGGTCATTAACTGTTGTTAGCTGTTAGCGGCTAAGTTAGCCACTATGGCTAACATCCATGAACTGTTGTTAACTGTTGTTAGTCATTAGCCGCTACATTAGCTGTGTATGCTACATTATAGGAGGCAACCCTGCTTGTTTTTTTAACGTTCTGCCCCTGAAAACAAATTTAAAGGAATATTACACCCAAAGAATGATATGCCTTAATTTTCTACTCACCCTCATGCTGAGCAACACTCTGGAGCACTTTTTTGATGTCTCAAATGCAGCTGGAGGTCCGGGGTGATTTTCGCTGTGAACAAACGTCCATCTAACAGGGGACGACGGAGCCCGAAGAAAAAGGTCCATAAAAGTCCACAAAAACGTGCCTATTTTCCTTCATACTGCTTGCTCCTACCCAGATGAAACATTTCTGTGGCAGATATATTGAGTGGTCCATCTGGAGTATAGGGGGTAATAATGATTTCAATATCTTGCAATTTGTGTTGTCTGCTAGGTTATTTCCTTAAAATTCTCACCAGATAAGTGAAAGTTGGGAGATGGGTTTGGATTGACTTTCATTTGTCCAATATGATACCTCACCCAAGCCAAATATTAATCAATCAATCAATCTTTATTTGTATAATACTAATGCATAACAAGTGTTATCCCAAGACACTTTACATAGTGAGCATAAAACTCTTCCTTTTATGGATACATATATATGCATAGATACATATATACATATAAAGATACACATATATATACATATATATACAAATATATACATCCAACACCCAACATGAATCCATAAAGCCAATCATGAATCCCTCCATCATGGCAGCAAGAAAAAAACCTTCTGTTAAGCAGCAGGAAATCTTGAATGTGGATCCCAGTCTCATGATGAACAGCAAATCCACACAATGCTGTATTGGGTGTTTGGACAAGGGAAGGGAGGTAAGTGGAGCCAAGTGGACTAAAGTAAGAACTAAAGCTAGTGACAGATCCATGAACCATAGACCTGTCGTCATCAAATTTGTTTCTGTTGAAAACAAATTAATTAGAGATTAGACTCTTGAGATGCTTCATCTTGTTTTCAGGAGGCTCCTCATGTCTGAATGATTGTGGTTATAATTTTAAAGAAGTATGATAATGAAAGACTTCCTAAAGCAAGACTTTATGTTATTGACAAACTCATGGGTGCCCAGACCACAAGTGCATCCCAACCATATTTGTCTCCATTAACCCTTTAACTACCTGCTCAACTGTTTGGCAAAGGCCACCAATAAATTGAAGGATATTTAATGTTTTGAAAAACAGAACAAATCAATCATTGTTTGATTTTATCAACATTTCAGGGAAAAGAGATAACTACAAATCAACCAAAATCAGATGTTTTCTTTTGTGGGATTAAAAGGTTTTAAAAGTTAACTGTTGATCAAGTGATGACATAAAAATGCACAAATATTTGGGACAAAATCAATTAGAAAAGGCAAAACGGTTGTACATAAAATAGAAAAGTAAACAAATTAGATGATGAGTTTGACCAAACACAGAAAAATGTTTTGGATGAATAGCAGGTTATCTCTGTCTCTCTCTATCTCCATCTCTAATAGTAAAGATCAGTGGCGGCTGGTGAAAAATATTCTTGGTGGGGCAGTACTGTGCAACACTCAGTTTTTAACAACCATCCCACTACGATTCGACGCAAACTACAGGCTCATCCATAGCCAAATGAGTCATATAGTTTTATACATGGGTAAATAACAAATATGTATATTACACCGTTTGAGACCTGGATAAATAGGAACTGATAAAAAAAAAGCTCAAAGACATGCTGTAAATTTACTCTGACACACCAAAGGAGTTTTTTGTGTTAAAAGTACCAACTGTTTGTACCAGGTGCTTCTCTTCAACAGAGGCAGGGTGAAATCATAAGGGCTTTCTGAATATAGGGCCTCATGACAAGAATTATTTACTGTTTCCCAGAAACAGGGGCTGGGTCGACTTACCCACTGGCTCAGTTTACCCCACTCTCCCCTACTCTGACATTAATTCTGACATTCACTCAGTGAACAATCCTACCTGCCCACTCTGCACCTGTGATGGGCTCATGGCTGCTGCTTGGTGCTGCTGCATCTCTTCTGAGGGGCTACAAGACAAAGTTTCCCCAGTTATGTGGCGTCATCATCACACGGTGCAAGTGTCATTTTATTGAACACCTTCCCTTACCAGTTTCATCATCATCCTCTTTCGTTTCAGACCGCGAGCTCGTTTTGTTAAAAAAGTTTCTATTTTGCACATTTTGCTGCATCATTTTCAAGCACTTTCCTCTTTTTAATTCTTCTCTTTTCCGCGCCAACCTTGCGCTTTTTATCCATCTTGTCGGCAGTCCAGCACCGCAGCTACTATCTGGCTCATCTCACAGACTCCGACTGGCGGAGCTAATTGTTTTTAGCCTGCGCGGACGTGTTGTTACGTCAGGATGCCTCTGAAAAAAAAAAGGCTGCCGAGGGAGACGGCCCACAGGGACAGCGGTAACAGCATGGAGGTAATACTCACTCAGTGCCATGAATGAACACCAAACAAAAAATTATAATAATATTAAAAAATGTATATTAACACCGGCCCTCACGGCCCAAACGTCAGGGCGGCCCACCGGAAATTGTCCCGGTCCTCCC